>JADBJO010000664.1:549400-554400 GCA_016801955.1 Conus betulinus | reverse complement strand
CCCACTCTACGCATACAAGGCCAGGTCTACCACAGACTTGTCAGTTTGATTCCGCCACCTGGTGTCACACCAAACTTCTTGCAAGTTTATTTTGTAGACAGTAAGGAGCAGGAGGTGTCTCTGCAACAACAGCTAGAGACTATGGACAGAGAGTTGCTCCTGTCTCTGACTAACATATTGCACGAACACAACACTTATGTACAGCAGCTGAAGACCGCAAGAGACATACTCGCTGACAACCATTCCGCCATGAAGGTGGTTATCCGGGAGGACACGCGGCCACGCCATGAGCATGCCAGGCGACACAACCAGCAGCAGTCGTCTGAGATTGCCATCCTCATGGACAATGAGCCCACGGTAAACCGCGACATAGTTCTTAGACTAAGAGATGGTAGTCTGCAGAGGATTTCAGAAATACGCAGAAGTTATGTTGCTCTGCAATATCCTCTGATTTTTTTTTTGCATGGGATGGATGAGTACAGTGCTTATCTTACTGTAGAAAATGGGCGAAAGATTACTCAACAGCAGTACTATTCTTTCCATATCCAAGTCCGCCCAGAAAACCTCGTCTTGAAGTACGGCAGGTTGTTCCAGCAGCTTCTGGTGGACTGGTACCGCAAAAATGGCGACAGAGCGACTCAAGTGCATCAGATGAGAACACCAGTCTCTGCGAGCCGATAGCTACCAGGAACTGCGTGACGTTGTCTTTGCCAATGATGGGGACCCGCAAAGCGTGGGACAGAGAATCGTGCTGCCTTCATCGTTTACTGGTGGTCCATGCTATATGCATAAGAAGCAAAGTGACGCCATGGCCTACATACACAGGTACGGCTGTGCTGATCTTTTCATCACCATGACGTGCAACTCCAACTGGCCAGAGATCGTCAACAACCTGTTTCCAGGACAGGCTGCACATGACCGCCCTGACATCGTGGCCCGAGTCTTCAAACTGAAGCTAAAGAATCTCATGGGCACGCTCAATAAGGGGATCTCTGGAAACATCAGAGCATGGCTGTATACTGTGGGAGTACTAGAAGCTTGGTCTACTTCATTCCCATATTCTGGTCTGGCAGAATCTAAACAACAAGATACGGCCCAAACGACATTGATCTTGCTCTCTGTTAGGAAATCCCAAACTCGCAGGAGAGCCCTGAGCTACTCCGTATGGTCATGGCACACATGATCCTCGGGCCTTGTGGAATCTTCAACCCAAGGAGCAGCTGCATGGACAGAGAGACCAGGTCATGTACTAAAACTACCCCAGGGTCTTCCGAAGGGTCACAGAGCAAGATGAGGACAGCTACCCCAAGTACAGGAGACGCGAGGAGTCTGATGGAGGACATACTGGGACTGTGAAGCTTGAGCAGCGAGGGGGGGAAACGTCGTCACCAACCAGTTAGTTGTCCCTACAACCCTTGCCTCCTACACAAGTTCAACTGGCCACATCAGTGTGGAAATATGCAGTAGCATAAATCCATCAAGTACGTCCTGAAGTATGTCCACAGGGACACAGACCAAGCCGTCTTCCAACTTCAAGCAACTCAGGCAGGTAAAGGAGCAGCTCAACAACCTCCAGTCGTTGACAAGATCCAAACGTACCAGAATACCCGCTACGTTGGCAGCATCGAGGCGACCTGGAGACTCCTGGGATCTGACCTGCATGAGCGTCACCCCATGGTGCAGAGACTAGCTGTTCACTTGCAGAATGGACAAACGGGTCTACTTCAATCCACACAACGCAGCGCAAAGAGCAGAAGGCTCTCCCCCAGAAACAAACACTTACCGCCTTCTTCAGCCTATGCTCTCAGGACCCTACAGCACGAGAGCTGAAGTACGTGGAAGCCCCTGAGCACTTCACATGGATGTCCTCTCAGAAGATGTGGGAGAAAAACGACGACAAAGGGCATTGCAATCCAATCGGGCGATTGTAGAGTATCAATCCACGCCAGGGGAGTGCTACTTCTTGAGGCTTCTACTCAACGTTGTGAAAGGACCCCCGTTTGTACAAGGAGCTGAAAACTGTCAACGGCTATGTCCACAACACTTTTCGAGATGCTTGCAATGCTCTTGGACTCCTAGAAGATGACCGCCTTACTAAAACTTGCCCTGGAGGAAGCCCCCATCTCTCAGAGACCCCGACTGCTGCGTGACTTCTTCTGTATCATCCTGGTAGCTTGCAACCCCAGTAACCCAGGCAACCTGTGGAACCTCTTCAGAGACCATCTTGCTGAAGATTTCCTCTTCCAAGTCGGAAGAGATGTCTATGATGAAGCGCAGTACACAGATGCCATCTACAACCAAGCTCTTACTGTGATTCAGGACAAACTCTCCCTTCTTGGAGGCAAGTCTACAGAGGAGTATGGGATGCCAAGAGTCACACAACAACAAACTGTGTCTCGAGAATACTACCGCAAGACCAGTTACGACACTGCTGCGCTCCGGGCAGTAGCTGATGACCAGCTGAAGAAGCCGACAGCTGACCGGAGAGACGTGTACGACAGCTTTATGACCATGGTTGAGCAGGGGCAGGACCCCACAGCAAGCAGCAACATAATGTTCCTTGATGCTCCAGGAGGGACAGGAAAGACCTTCATCCTGAATCTTATCCTGAACAGGATCTGCTCCACAGGCAAAATAGTGCCAGCCTCTGCTTCCAGTGGGGATGGCGCTACTCTTTTGGCCGGGTGGGCGGACAATGCATAGCACTTTCAAGGTCCCCCCCGAATGCGGGCAAGCAAGAAACGCCAACCTGCTCCGTCAAGCGTGGGTCAACGTTGGCCAAAGCCATCAAAGAGGCTGCAGCCGTCATAATATATGAAAATGGCCAAAGTCATCAAAGAGGCTGCAGCCGTCATAATATATGAAGCTCCCATGACCCACAAAGCTGTCTACGAGGCCATGGACTCTACGCTGCAGGACATCACCCAAGTGCACAGGCCAATGGGAGGCATCCCAACGCTGTTCTGTGGGGACTTCAGGCAGATCCTCCCTGTCGTCCTCAATGGCACCAGAGCCAACATTGTCAAACGCCTGTCTGAAGAAGTCCTACCTGTGGCGGAGCATGGTTCTTAAACATCTAACCACCAACATGAGAGCCCACCTGTCTGTAAGTCCCCAGACAGCCAGCTTCGCCAAACTTCTGCTTGACATTGGCAATGGGTGCCATTGAGCCATCAGAGTTTCCAGATACTATATCGGTCCCACCGTCACTATGCCAGTTTTCAAATAGCCAGGAGGATCTGATAGAAGCAGTCTACCCGGATCTTCATTCTCATGTGCAGACTCAGACTGGTTACCGGAAAGGGCCATAATCTCCTCCCTGAACGAGCCTGTCATCAGGCTGAACAGAAAAATTGTAGCTGACTTCCCTGGAGAGGAAACTCTGAAGAGATCTGTTGACACGGCCAAGAATGATGATAAGGCAGTCCTTTATCCGCAAGAACTCGTGGACTCCATTTAGATTTCTGGACTTCCACCGCATGAACTGTTGCTGAAATCTGGAGTCCCCATCATCATTCTCCGCTCACTGGACCCGCAAAGGTGACCAATGGCACCTGATGTGTCATCACCAGACTGCACAGAAACGTTGTAGAAGCGAAAATATCCTGTGCCCGCCCCAACAAAGGTGAAACGGTGCTGCTCCTCAGAATTCCTCTGGAACCCACGACTCCCCCTGCCATTCCAGTTCCGATGGCTTCAGTTTCCCATGAAACCAGCTTTCGCTCTGACAATCAACAAGAGCCAGGGTCAGACATCTTAATCCCTTGAGGCAGACCTGACCGTTCCGTGTTTTACACATGGATGTTCTACGTTGCAGCATCACGAACTGGAAGCGCAGAAACACTGACTATACTTGCGCCAAACAGGGAGACCAGAAATGTTATCTACCCAGAGGCCCTCCAATAGACATGACACATCGTGAAAATGCAATCTTTTCATAGAGTAGTTGGGTTTAAACGTCCGTGCCCAAATGAAGGATGTGCAGACGGCTGGTCCGTCACATTAGCCTGACACCTGCGGGGCCAGGGTGGATATCGGGGTGAACTATGGTCATTTTAGCTTGAAACATTCCACGTGAAATTTCCAAGACCAAGCCGGGATTCGAAACCACGACCTTTGGATCATGAGTCCAGTGCCTTATCCACTAGATTATGGCGGCCCCTACAGAGTTGTCATTTTGGAGCACTTCAATCGAGGAATTGAAAATGCATCGGTGAGTTCACAAAGTACAGGCATCCCTCTATCGACTGTGTGTCGTATTACGAAAAAAATTCGTGAGGGAAAAAACAGATAGAGAGGCAAAAGGGAGTGGGAGTCTGAAGAAAAATTGGGTGAAGTAGATAGGAGGAGGCTGGGGCAATTGGTTCGGCATGGGAACAATGAAACAAACCAAGCTCAATTTTAGTGTATTGTCTTTTAAATGGTGAGAGAGGGAGGTGGCCAAAAAATTATTGTACAGATATACCCGATCGAAGCCGGGTACACGGCTAGTTGTAACATAATCTTGAATATTCCAATCGCAATATCAATCGATCCAAAAATAATACTGAACAATTAGGCATACGTCCACTTTCCAGATGTTTTAAATAAATCAACAATAGCACTACAAGGCATTGTATGCTGACCGCTGTTCAAAATTCCCATCCTATCAGAAAATGTTCACTGACGGTTCCAAGTCTGAATAAGGAGTGGCATGTGCAGCCTATTGCCCTGGTGCTCCTTCTCAAATACTGTTAGAACATATTCCTTCAGATGCTTCTGCTTGCTCTGCTGAACTTACAGCTTTAGTTCTGGCACTGAGGATAATCTCACAATCTAAGAAGAGGGACTTTCTGGTTCTGTCAGATTCACTGTCAGCTTTGGAGGCCATAGCTGGCCGCAACCTTCTTTGAACTTTTTATCAAGTTGAAAGTGGAGGGCTACAACATTATTCTGGCATGGGTTTGCTGGTCATGTTGGCATCGGAGGGAAAGAAATGGTGATTGTTGGCCAAGAATGCC
>JADBJO010000664.1:541900-544400 GCA_016801955.1 Conus betulinus | reverse complement strand
TTTCTATAGAATGTACTTATCCATTTACATATGTCTTCTTTAAAACAAAATGCTTTTAATACTTTAAACATGAACTCCCAATTTATCGAGTCAAAAGCTTTTTCAAAATCTATATTTAACAGCAATCCTGGTAATTCATGTTTATCTAAGTAGGCAATTGTATCATAAATCAGTCTTAAGTTATCCCCAATATACCTATTTTTCATAAATCCGGTTTGGTCTTCACTGATGATTTTTGGTAATACTATCTTTAAACGATTTGCAATACAGGATGACCCGATTTTGTAAATCACATTTAATAACGAGATAGGTCTCCAGTTTTTTATATACTCTCTGGGTCTATCACGTTTCGGAATGCAAGTAATGATTCCTTCTTTCTGTACATTTGAAAGTTCTCCTCGTTCAAAACTCGCATTCAGTGCTCTTACAACAAAGAGTCCAATTTTTTTCAGAAAACTTTAAAAAATTCTGCGCTGAAACCGTCTGTACCGGGACTTTTATTATTTTCATGTTCTTTAGAACACATGTAGCTTCTTCTAGACTTATTTTCCCCTCTAATCCTTTTGCTTCCTCTTCGTTTAAACACGTGATATTTTCTACTAAATCTTTAATTTCGCAATTTTCCACCTCAGTCTTTGCATATAGCAATCTATAAAAAATGTATACACTTCTTGAATAAGTCTTTGGTTTTGTTAGAGTATTGCCATGTTGGTCTATCAATCTAGCCATATTTTTGCTAACATAGTGACGTTTCTCTAATTACAGAAATAATTACTCACTTTCTCCCCTCCGCTATCCATCGAGCTCTCGACCTTAACAATACTCCCTCCATTCGTTTTTCCCTTATCTGTTTTAACTGTTCTTTTTCATGTCTATAAATCTGATCGTCTTCTTCATTTTATTTTCAATTCTGTCTAGTCGTTGTACGTCATGTTCAAGCTGTTCTTCTTCTTCTGTCAGTTTTTTCTTTTTCATCGTGGCATATGAAATGTTTTGGATCTTATTTCCATTAAAAGAAAGTCAAGAAATATATCATCCGGGATAGAAAACCTCAGCTCTTCGTCAGTTACTTCCTCTACGTTTGCATTTAGCGCGTTTTCTTTTTTAACCTTATCAATTTCCGAATTTATTTCATCTAAATACATTTTATCTTTTAGAAGGGACGTATTGAATTTCCAAAAGGTGTTACGTTTACCGGTGTCTTCAAATTTTAATTTTAAGACAACAGCCGAATGATCTGTCCTGTAGCCACTTTCAATGTCTGCGTCCTCTACAAACGACACTACTAAGTCTGAGATCAGAAAAAAGTCTAATCTGGCCTGCTGAAAAGGGTTGGTTCTTCTCCATGTATAACGAAGGCATTCTACGTTCAATTCTCGCCAGATATCGTTCAAATCTAAGTTTTCGATCATATCATCAACTGCCTCTTTTGCTTTAGGATTATTAACGTGTTTATAATTGTGGTAATCTTTTTCAGGCTCAAGAACTAGATTAAAATCCCCAGCTATTATAATATTTTCAACTTTTATTTCACTAATCTTTTTGTTCAGGTTACTATAGAACTCTGGGTTGTCTCTATTTGGCCCGTATATGTTTACAAGGAGAAAACTCTTTCTTATGGATTTCTACAACTACCATAATGTAATTACCTGAATTATCTTTAATAGTTCTTTCAACCTTAAATTCAAAATATTATTAAACATTATCGCGACTCCTCTTGCATTTGATGTAAAGCTTGAGAAATATCCCTGATACCCCCATTCCGCTAAAAATATACTTTTCCATTTTCTTCTCAAAATGTGTATCCTGCAAAAAATAAATGGAATGGTTTTTGCTTCTCATGTAATGAAAGATATCCCGCCTTTTCTGGGCGGTATTGAGGCCCTGACAATTAACAGAAAAAATTGATACACCACTATCCATTTTTTACAAGATGAGGTTTAAATTGACACCAAAAAAGACACAGTAATGTTTTGCTATATTCCAGGACAACAAATTTGTCCACACACATTGAATACAAAAGAGCACATCCATCCAACTTCATAGGGAGAGAGGAGCAGTAACAAACCAAAAATTTCAAGTCTAAAGGAAAAGAAAAATGCATGTCTTTGAGCACAATAATTGTCATGAGAGGGAAATAAGAGAGAGGGAGACAGAGAGACAGAGACAGAGAAAGAGAGAGACAGGGAGAGAGGAGAGAGAGAGACAAAGAGAAAAAAAAAGTATGTACAAACAGCAACAATTATCACAAACAAAAGCAACAACAATAAATCCAAACAAAGGCAAAAAAAAATACTTAGTAAGTAGCCAGCAGTATCAAGCCGAAAAGAGCTAGCCCATTGCTTCCTCTCTTCTTTTTTTTCTTTTTTTCTTCCCCCCCCCCCCCCCCCCCCCCCCCCCCCCCCCCCCTTTTTTTTTTTTTTTTTTTTCCTTTTTACAATATTTGGTGGTAGATAGGGGATCATTCTCCTCCCACTAATGCTAAATCAAAAAAAAAGCA
>JADBJO010000664.1:456900-536900 GCA_016801955.1 Conus betulinus | reverse complement strand
ACACGTAACTGAACATTTGGCAACTCTGCAAAACTGGAAGAACCTGAACTGGACAATAACTGACAGTGCTATAGTTTTCATGACACAGAATGGGGAAAGGACTTTTGGAATAAATGTGTTTCTAGCCTGGATTTAAATGTGGAGAGGGATGGAGCATGGCGGACAGGATAAGGGAGATCATTCCACATGGACGGACCAAGGTAGAAGAAACCCCGTTCTCCTAAAGTCTTTTTCAGGTATTTGGGGTTTAGTTTGTTGAAGAGACGATTGTCGTCCGAGGAACGTAAAGACCTAGGAGGAGCATAAAACTGCAAAAGTTCAGACAAATAAGTGGGTGATGTGCCAACAAACACGTTATAACAAAGAGTGCAGATCTGATACTCTATTCTGGCAGAAACAGGAAGCCAATGTAACTCGGACAGAAGAGGGAGTTATATGTTCTCTCTAGTAATAATAGTAATAGTATTGTCGTTTTTAATGTAGTTGCTAATACATCAATGCTAGGTCATAGAATCTGAGTAGTCCGTTGGAATTTTTTTTATGGTTTTTCTTTTCAAATATATAATCATCTATGGAAAATTAAACGATTCCAAGAAAAGGCCAGTTTCATGAAAAATCACAGCGGTGGCAGCTACCGGGATGTTTAGGCACAGGTTCAGGAGTGTACAGCCATATATGCCATCAGTGTGTGTGTGTGTGTGTGTGTGTGTGTGTGTGTGTGTGTGTGTAGGTGCATAGGTGGGTGCGTGTGTGTGTGTGTGTGTGGGGGGGGGGGGGGGTAGGGTAGATGGGTGGGTGTGATAGCTGAAAGTGGTAATATGTTGTTTGTTGTCTTTACGCCGGCAAAATGAACACAACCGAAGAAGTATAAAGTGTGAAGGAAACAACCGTCATTGACATTGTGAAGCGCACAGATCTTTGTTGGACAGTGTGAAGTAAACAGACTCAGCACCGCATAGATCAAGGCAAACCACCACTCGCTGTCGTATACTGTGTGCAGTACACAGACTTGCTACTTACTGCACAGTGTGAAGTAGAAGACAGGCTTAACGCTGCAGAACGTGTAGCAGACACTGCACAAAGGGAATGAGCCAGACACGCCACTGTGCTGTGTAAAGCAGATGAACTCACCACCGCACGGTGTGAAGAAGAACGACTCACTGCTTTACAATGTGAAAGATTCAGACACACAGTGAAACAGACAGAATCGCCACTGTGCAATGCTTTAATAAAAACATGCTCACTGCCACACTGTGTGAAGTAGACTAGCCACTTTGTCTGAGAAAATCTTAATAAAATGTTAGCGAACTGCCCATCTGAGAAACGTGGACAAACGAGTCACAAGACAAAACACAACGCGTTTCGACCTCTTAGGTCTTCTTCAGATAAGACACAAATGAACAGAACAGAAGTTCAAAGATCACGTCAGGTGGGACATCTCTGAACAAAGTTTTCATGAGTCGAAAAGAGTTTAAAACGAAGAAGAACTAAAACGCAAGGATATTTTTCTTGCTTTAAGCAAGAAGATCAATGTTCGTTTTTCTTTTCAGCCTGCCGTTCTCGATCCCCACCCCACCCCCTCTCCTTCCTATCTTACTTTACACTTGGGACAGTTACATGTCTGTACGTAGAAGGGCACAGGCAATATATATTTTGTCATTCGACGTAAAGTTGCGGAGTTAGTAAATATTTTTAGGCTTGGTTGAGGCCAATCCAGTTTTTTAAATGCTCCTTATAGCACAAGGACATTTTATTTGAAACAGATACTTTGTGTAAAAGGACATAAAAAGCAGTGTGGAATCCTTGAGGATCTGGTCAATATTTTGCGTTGGAAACGTGTGTGATAGTGTGAAACTGTAGTAGAAATATAACGAGTAAATAAAGTAACATTTGGTGGAACACCACACGGGGCACTCTCTTCTGTATTTCTGTCTGGCTGCGTGCCGACGTTGTGCCAGCGAGCGTCTAACACTCACACTCTCGCTTTAACAACGTCATTATGCTCTGTATTGATGTATACGTTTTCTATTAATATCTCTTCTAATATATCTTTTCTAACGCTAACCTATTCTCAATGGAGCCCTGCACCAGGACACAATAAAAGAAAAATATGATAAATAGTTCTTGTATCCTCTCTGAAACACTGCTTGCGATTCGATTTACACATTAGTTTATCCAAACAAGTTGTCATGGTGCTTGTTCAGAATACATGTATAGAGTTTGCCTGAACATTTCATTAGAAATATGCCTTTATACCTGTCAGGGGGAACAATTTGGCCTTTCTTGTATACTGGGTGTATACCTAGTCCTGCCCAATGCGGTGAAAACGTTCCTGATCCAAAGAATTTGTTTAAGAATAATTATGGTCAGATATTTATCTACACCTGGAGCAGCTGTTAATGAAAATCAGCTCTGAGTCCATCAGGACCTGTGGCTTTTTTTCACGATTTTGATCCTTCCATTGTAGCAATGACTTTTGTATCAAACGCCATTGGTGCAATGGAAGCATCAAAATGAAGAGAATCATCAAAATGAAGGGGAAATGAAGAAAAGCAGCAAATTGAAGAGAAAATGACGAGTTTTGCAAGGTCTCATCTATTATGAGTTTCATCGGGATATTCTCATTTATGTGTGCTTATTCGTAGCCAAACGTCTTGGGAGAAGTTCTGAGGGAAAAAAAAAATGGCGTTTGGCAACTGCTACGCCGATGGCCTTCTACTGCTGGCAGCCTGCGCTGCACATGACCTTCTAATCACTACTTCAGTCTTTCGCCTTCCTAATCGTAACGAGACAACATGGATGCACCCTAGCTCCAAGCACTCGCATTTGCTGGATTATGTTATCGTCAGTCGAAGGGACAGGCAAGATGGCAGAGTTACCAAAGTCTATGTGTGGTGCAGAGAGTTGGACCGACCTTCGCCTGCGGGTCTCTAAGTTTCACATCAAGATACAGCCACCCAGAAGACCACAAGGAATAAAAGTGCCAAAGCAACTGCACGTCACCTGGTTTAAATGTGACCTTGTAAGGCAGAGATTGGTGTGAAACTTCGACAGCAAATTCAGACCCTCAATGTTCAATTCTTATGATGTTGAGACAGACCTGGAGACATTTCGTGATTAGTGTACGCTGCCACCTCAACAAAGGTGGTAGGTCCCATCACACGAAACCTCCAGGACTGGTTCGATAAAAATAATGACCACATCCAATCATTTCTCGATGAGAAACGCAGACTCCATAGAACCAACCCTAACGATCCTAACTCTGTTTCCAAGCAAATAGCATTCAAAATGGTCATGAAGACGGTACCATCTGAGCTGCGTAAAAGGCAGGGTGCATGGCTGAATGAAAAGACTGAAGAGATCCAGTCTTTTGCTGACGACAATGTCACGAATGATTTTTTGCAGTGCGCTTTAGACTATCTATGGTTCCACATCGTCAGGCACGTCCCCTCTCCTCAGTGCTGATGGGAATAGACTGATTACTGACAAGGAGAAGATTCTTGAGCGCTGGACCGAATACTTCAATAGTGTCCTCCTCAACCGCCCATCTATAATTAATTACGAAGTGATCGCGAAACTGTCTTGGGTCCCAATTTTCTTCCCATCTTAACTGAAAAAAAAACCCCTAAATCTTTGCCAGATCATTATTGTAATGATCATTATTGTAATGATTGGAGACTTGTTAGCCCAGGCTTGTTTCCTCCACCACGAATTCGCATAAGAATAGTGCCTCTAGAAGGAGGGCGAGTGGTTTGCTTCCACAGGATAGCTGCATGACCCATTATTTAGCCTGCTGAGGTCTTCATAGAACGAAACAGCTGTTGCTTGCTGGTTCTGCTGATTTCCCCTTCGGAGGAACAATACTCGCTGGAAAAGTATTCCTTGTTATAGCTCCTTGGGTCTAAATGTAAATCTCCCTTGCAAAGTTATGAACTTGCACTGTAACGGATTTTCATGTTTCCTTCACTTTTTTTCCCCTCAGTATAAGGCATCTGGACCCAGTTTAATCACTATTTCTATTTCAGCATGTCCTGTGCTAGCCTTCCAGCATGTAAAATGTGTTTAATATTTTATCTCGAGATTTTTTTTTTAAATTTTTAGAGTAATTTTTAATCCTACTTCATTATTATTTCACGTTGCTTGAGTAGCATAGTAGAGTGTTTTCGTGCCCCATTTGAGGTTCTCGGATGAGGTTCTTGGAGGTGGCGTATGTGCACGCGCATGATTATCAGGGATTAGGTGACGTCATAGATAAGGTGAGTCATACATACGGTGTCGTCATAGATAAGATGCCGTTATAGATAACGGTCGTCATGCATAACGGGCGTCATAAATAACGGGCGTCATAGATTTTGTGCTTTCGCTGGAATGTTGTTGTTGTCTCTGGGTATCGTAGTGACGACAGAAGGGGTTGATTGGAACTGTGTAAAAGAAACTGTTGGGGCTTCATATTGAAGAGTTCCTACGACTGCTGACTGTGAAGAAAAAGAAGAAAAAAAAAAACCATGGCAAAGCATACTAAAGCATTCTTAGGACTGCGGAAGAAATAGGTACAGTGTGTGTTGTGTTGTTATTCTGTTTAACGTCTGTTCACTAAAAATGATATTAGACAGTGGATAAGGATGGGGCAAAAGGGAAGGGGTGGGGGAGAGAGTGGGAAGGAGCTGACTGCATGTAAAAGTTTGATATGAACGTACGTATGTTTGTCGGTACTTGCATGAGTGTGTACAAGTGTTTAAGAATGTAATTATTGCATAGGAAAAAATGGGTAAAAATGTTACATAACTATCAATCAATGAGGATTAAAGCTATGAACATATGAAAATCAATGAGAATCTACCAAATATGAAATAACAATAAACGCATTGATCTTTTAACATCAAATTAGCAAATAACACACTAAGAAAGCAACAGCCGACATACACATTTGCATGTCTTAAAACAAAAAAAAACATATATATATATATATATATATATATATAGTAACACAATACATTCCAAGGATAAGTCCTGAGCACCAGTCCAGCAATTTACAGAGCGGCTTGGTGTTGCATTGACTACAAGAAATATTGAATGATAATCCTTGGAATTTATTACTTTACTATAATTCAGTCCCTTGTGAATTCATTCTAAGACCTGGCCCTCAGCACTTGTGTCTTAAGATGTTATCTTTTTATATTTTCTACTTTTCACAAGAAGATGTAGATTATTTTGATGTTTCATGATTTTCTATGCTTTTTAGGCAGCACCTTTGTTTTTTTTTTTTTTTTTTTTTTTTAAATTCAACAATCATACTGTGGTATTGCACACCAGCCTTTTTTCTGGGCTAGCATTCTGCTTGGATCCTGAAAGGCAGAGGAGTCAAGTTACCGCTTTCCGAGGTCTGTGAGGAGAAACAATCAGATTTCGAAATACCGGTATCTGACCAGATGTTATAATACCGGTATCTGACCCAGATGTTATAATATACCGGTAGTGATGTTATTCTTGTTAGTGAGTTTCCCCCTTTGGAGATTGTCCCCTTTTTGCAGACTATAAACTTGTTGAAGGCTCATTTTGAGAAGCATTTATTATTCCCCATTGAACTACTCAAGCACATACTGTCAAGCAGAATTATCTACCACTGCGGATATGATTGCTATCTCCCCCTATTTCTTCAAATCCAAGACATACGAGCAAGCTTTGTATATATATATATATATATATATATATATATATATATGTGTGTGTGTGTGTGTGTTAGTGAGTGTGTGTGCGTGCAATAGTGGATGAGCGTGTAGGGAGTGGGTGTATGAGAGAGAGTAAGCGTGCGTGCGTTATTGCATCCACGTTTTTGTATGTATGTGAGACAGAGGAAGAGAGAGATAAGCTGTGTGTGTATGAAAAACGACAGTACTATCACAAAAACTGGGGTTTGGGATGATGGAAATGGAGTCATCAATCACACAGGAGGATACCAACTGGACTATTACTCAAACACTCCGCAAAAATTCGGGAGAAGTGATATAACTGTTCAAAACATTTTCAAGAGAAATGGAAGACTCGGATAAAAACTGTCGTCCCACTCTTAAGATACTAGTTCTTTGAGTTTTTTCGCGGAGAGCATTTTTCAACGAATCCTATACCTCAGGCTGGAAACTGACCTCGGATAAGTTCCGGATAAGAACTCTCCAAAATAGGCTTAATATTTCCTCTGTTCTTAGCAATTGTGCAGTGCTGACTGTAGTGACACTTTAGATTTCTAAGTTTCTCGTCAAACATTTTGTATGAGACATTTTCTAAACATGTATAACCGTCTTGTAAATCTAACCGTATCTTAACTGGAACTTAACCGTCATGATTGTTTGCTCCTTTTCTTGCAGCTCGATCAGCCCATTCATTTGAAACAATACCACAATGGGAAGGTACCCAACAGAGAGTTATGCTGGTGCCTTTGAATGATAACAGAAGAACAGTGTGTTTAATTTCAATTATCATTTCCGTCATTCAATCATTTTCTGGTTTAGAGATTTAAATGCCTGTAAGACCGATTTAGAATCAACATATAATGAATTTGAAATATGTTTTTTTCGGAAAATCAAAAAATGTAATTCAGGGTCTTCAATATTACGACTAATTCAGCCGTAAATATAGAAACATTTTCACATATGTGAAACCGTTCTCTGTTTTCAAAGCTGGTATAAGGAAGGCAGCTCCTACTTTTCTGTTCCCAAGAACAGACCCATCAGTATAAATCTTTAAATGTTCAGAATACTTGTCATCAATATGGGAGCAGATGGAACTTTTAAGGATATTAGGTGAATCATTTTTGGATAAGTTTGTGTGATCTATGTCAAGCTTCAGACTGCTCATCTCCCATGTAGGTACAGGTGAGTAGGACGGTTTTGTCTTTATTTCCTTTCAGTTTAATTTTGATTTTTTTTTTTTAAGATCTGAAGTAAATGTGCATATGGATTTAAGTGTTTGGATGGATTTAGCTTTTTTTGCAAAATGAACATCGGACCTCATGCAAACTTCGGCCTCTGTCAAATTTTTAAACGAGGAGCTTCGTGAAACATATGTGGCAGCAGAAAGACATCTTAGCTCATCAAGAAGTAAAACACCTGTTTCTTTATAGGTTCCAAAATTTGATGCATGAAATGAAAACTCCTAGGAAAGTTTATAGGCTCTGCAGTCAACACTTTTTTTTTGTTAGTAAATGTTGTGGAGCACTAAGATAGTATCTCCTGAGGATACGTCAATTTGTAAGGCACAAGTGACGTTGATAGTAATATTGATATTTTTATATCCTGTCCCCACTTTTGTTTGCTAACGATTTTTTTAAGAAGTTTCAGCTCTTTCTTGCTTTAGTTAGTATATGCTCAATATGGCTGATCCAGGAAAGTTTTGACGTAAGATAAACATCCCAAAAACGTAGTTGTTTGAGTGTATCGTATGACTGTACCATGGATAGAAAATACACGAAGTTTTTCACGGTTGTGTCCTGCATTGAAAAGCATCATATTGGGTTTTTCAAGAAATAATGAAAGACCATTTTCAGTCATGTATTAACTGATTTTATCGAGTTTGTGTTGCCATGAAACCGTCAGCGATTGCTTGCAGGAAACGGTGCTTCTAAAACTCAAGAATCAGCTATAACGGATCTTTGACTTAACTGATTCTACAGAAATCATCATTAAATTTCACCTGCAGTTAAAATTTCACAGATTTTATTCAACAGACTTTACTTGCCGGAACTGATTCAGCTGAAGTCCTTTTCTAAGACTAATTGTGCGAGTCCACAGAATTTTTTTTCATCAGAACGTTTTCAGCAAGAAGCGGAACTGTAGAGTTCGAAAATTTATGCTGAAGTTTGTGTGTGTGTGTGTGCTGTGAAAACAACATGTTTTTCATCAACGCTTTTGCTTGTTCAACAACACGTCCTCATCATCCCAACCACTGACATCACCACACCACTACCACCACCAGCATCCCCTTCAGCCCCTTCATCACCATCCGAGGAGAGAGGGAGGTCCATGTGCTATGGTGTAGACCAGTTCCCCTGTCCCGAGTGCCCGGCCGTCTTCACCGCCCGAACCAGCCACAACCACCACGTGTGAAACGTCCATGACTGGCCAGTGAAGTGCATCTGTCCCGGGTACTCCTTGAGCTTTGGGTGCACAGACAACTGGCCCCGTCACCTGCATGTGCACGCCCCTCTATCCCCCACTACCGCGACAATGACTACGTCGAAATGAGAAAACTTGTACAGGGGATGAAGTCAAGCATAGGTATCCGGGGGGTGTGTGTTTGAAACGTTCATGTCCATTTTTTTGAAAACTTGTGGGAGGAGAGGTTTGATGTACATGCAGATGAGGGCTTTATTTTTCCATATAGGGCCACGTTTGATTTATAAGCTATGTTTGAGGGAGTGGATGTGAGCATGTACGAGACCGATCCCAGTGATATCACCGAGCTCCCAACCGCGTCTACAAGCTCTGAGAATCCCAGTGTGACTGGTATGTATTCTCTGTACACAACACGTGCCACTCTCATGCTCTGTGGCATCGAATGTGCCAAGGTTTGAGGGGCCGAAAATTCTTTGTGAACAAAGGTGATCTGCAAAATGTTTTGGATTCCTTTCAGGAACACCTCACACGTATCTCCGACGCGTCTTACACGTTCGTGCGAGAACGCTTCACCGACGCGCTGGACGTGTTTCGGGCGCGTGTGATGGAAGTGCGGAGCGCTCCATGTGTGGGAGACGATGCTGTTGCTGCTGCTGCTGCTGCTGCTGCTGCTGATGATGATGATGATAATGATGAGAAGAAAGAGGGTGTTTTCAGTAAGGAGGAGGGATTGTTGTTAAAATTTGAAAGGTACACGTGGCAAATGCCATTAGCAGGGTTTAATAACGGGAGCTACGATCTCAACCTTATTAAACCCTACTTTGCCGAGTGTTTCATATGGAAACAAAAAGAAAATGAGGAGCGTGTGGAACGGTAATGGGAGGGGCTGTATTCTAACCTCGATGACGAAGTGGTGATGGTGGGGTGGTGATGATGATGATGATGGTGATGATGCTTTGATAGGGGAGGTTGGACGTGTGGATGGGGAAGATGATGATGCCTTTGCTGCTTTGCTGAGGGAGGATGGGACGTGTGGATGGGGAAAATGATGCCTTCGCTGCTTTGCTGAGGGAGAATGGGACGTGTGAATGGGGGTGAAAGGGAAGTCAGAAAGGAAGAGCAAAAGAAGTTATCATCTTCATTTGAGTTTGTGGTGAAAAAAAATAGCGAATACGTTTATGTGTGTACTACTCATAAGTCGAAATTTTTGATGTAGTCAACCATATAGCCCCTGGATTCAGTAATGCTTAATATCTGACTGCATATGACGTGGAAGAAAAAAGGGGTTTGAGTGCATGACCGATTTGAAAAAAAAAAGACTGGGTAAGACGGAGCTCCCTCCACCTTCTGCCTTCTATAGCTCATTGAATAGTACAGGGATTCGTGAAGAAAATCGCATGTATTGTAAAGGGGCATGGAGAAAGAAAAACATGAAAACCTAAAAAGTCTTCCTTGGGTGGTACAAACAACAAAGATGCGCCATTCTTGGTGTCGCTGGAAAAGTAAGCGGAGTTTTATAGAGAGCTGAGTTTGGATATGTTGAAGGACGGTATTTCAGTCCCTGGACTGGCACTAAAATGTCTCTTCAAAACGTTACCAACCAATACTCTGAACTGTGCGATGAAAAAAAAGAATAAAGACACATGCACAAACTGATTGCGAAAAAAGGTGAAATCATCATTTGGGATAATCCTGGGGAGCCTGTGACGTCGCTCGCTGGTCGGGTACCTACGGACGTAGTCACAGGAGATGCCCACAGGCATCCCAGTTCGTCGTAGGAAGGAAGGAGGGCGGGTTCAAATCTTCCGAGGTCAGGTTTGTCTTTAAAGAGTGTTGTCAGTGGTTGGAATACCTGAACGGTATCACGGGTGGAACATCCAACATGCGGGGAGGGGCTTTCACGAGAAACGGTTAGCAAACGCCGCATTCCCGTGGATGGGTGGGATCTGGGAAACAACCAAGTCCACCAGTTTCATGACTGCTACTGGCACTGCCATGACTGCTACTGGCACGGCCATGACTGTCATATGACAGCCAACAAACAACCACCAGCTGGCTTTACGATGTTCGACGAACGTAGAGTCAAAACACAGGAAACTCAGGACTACCTAAAAAAAAACAACAACAAAAAAAAAAAAAGTAGGAGTCGAAGTCGTCACCATCTGGGATTGTGAACGATATAACCAGCTGCACCAGAACAAAACTGAGAGGGGGACAAAACGGGTGTGTGAGAGGGACCCCGTAAAATCGTTCGTGCAGTGCACACTCAGGATGAAATACTGAACAACATCAACAAAGGAGAAACCCTCAGGTTCAGTGGGACATCGAAGTCCCTGATCACCTGTAAGATCAGTTCGTGGAGCTTCAGCCTAGTTTTGTAATGCCGAAGTGTCCAGGGGACGACATCGGGGCTCATACGAAGGCATTTACCGATGCCCACAAACTCTTCCTACAGAGACCTGCAAGAACCCTGACGCCCAGCAGCGTGGAGACAGAGATCCCAATAAAGCGATTTTCACGGAGACTATGAAACTCCTCGGAAATTCTGCTAATGGGAATTGTCTCACAGACAAACAGAAGCATGTACACATGTTCTGTTGCGACGGGGAGCAGGTGAGCCTCTGCAAAAGCAAACCACTCTTTAAGAAAGTCTCGGACCTCACACCCCTTGTCTCTGAGGTGATGATGGGGGAAAAACCCCTGCCGGTGGGATCTACCCATTCAGATCGGCATAGTGGCTTACAACATGGCAAAGCTTCGGGTGCTGCAATTTTATTACGATTGCAAAGCATAATTCGTGAGGTGAAGTCGGTTCCAACTGATGCAATTGGCTACTGACTCCCTCTACGTGGCTTTATCCACTGGGTCTTTGCAAAACAGCCGTTTCTGAGAACCTCAAAGAGGTGTTCTACAGATAATATCCTACATGGTTCCCTACACAGTTTAGAGGAGGAAGAATTCGACAAGGGAATGGCTTAGGAAATTTATTGAGCGGTCTGTTTCGATCTGCCGTGTCCTTAGGAAAACAAGCCGGGAAGGCTGTTCTCAAAGAAGGTGCCAGAACGGGGCTGCAAGCGGTTGGAGATGCACTTGTGGGTCAGAGTTTGAAAGAGGCGTTTTCTCAAAGAGCTCAAGAGGCTGGAAAACGTCTGTATACACACAAGCCGTTGGACGGATCACAAACACGGAAAAATGACCTTTAAAAGATGAAGATCCAGTTCCAGGCCCCAAGACGAAAAAAAAAATGCAAAAGAACAGAAAAAAAAAGTCAGAGACAATTTCGCCTAATGGCCCCAAAAGTCCAACCGCAGTTGTGCAAGAGTGTACTCACGGACTTGGATATATTTTCTCTTCCTCCGACTCCAACGGCTGTGGAGGAAGGGCAGTATGTGGAACATCATCCCCTTGTTTCCCTCACCACGGCTGGAGCCCCCACCGAGTTCTTATCAGCGGAGGTGGTCCTGAAAATGGGGACATGATCAACACCTACTCACATGTGAAAGCTAAAATCGTACAATGGGAATGGTACAGATAGGGATGAGGACACGGATGCTGCGCTCATCAATCACTTGCTGCACAGCATGCTTTCCTAGTTAAACGTAAGTCTACACAGCACTCAAATCACTAACGCTGAATATACCTACCCTTACCGCGCCTGCATTGAGAGTGCGCGCTCAACTACGGGCGTGGTGCGAAAAAAAAAAAAAAAAAAAAAAAAAAAAAAAAACGCAACTGATGACGGCTCTATACTACAGGGACACACCAGGACACCTTGACGTCATGCGAGGGGGTAATAACAGGGGGCTCAAAAGCAGACGAGCGGCCACGGTGGAAGGTCCCGAGGTAGACATGTTAACGCGCCTACATATGGACATTATGGTCCAAGACCAATACCTCCTCCACGGGGTGAAATTAAACACTAGAGTAACCCCTTTCAGACCCTATCCACTTGATGGTGCACCCCAGCGCTGGTGCTGTTAAAACCATCATCACGTATGCCTCCCTTTTTGTGCATAAGATCAAATTAAACCCAGCAGTATCCCTCACCCACGCCAAAGTTCTGGGAAAACGCACCATGAAATATCCATTAAAAAGAGTCATCATGAAGAGCGTTTCCATTCCAGACGGTAAACTAAGCACTGTAAAGGATAGTTTATTTTCAATCCAACTGCCCACGCATATGGTGATTGTGCTCGTCAGCAGCTCAGCTTTACAATGGTCATTTGAGAGAAAATCTCCTATTTTCACCATCACAGCCTCACCTTCCTATCCCTCTTTTTTGGAATGTCGACAAATTACCGCCAAACTCTTGACCCCCACATACACCAAAAACCTCTATACCAGATCCCATTTAAACCTGTTTGCCAATACGGGACTCGCCCAACGGGACGTTGACAAGTATATCAGTTACAACGCTTTTGCCAAAGGCTACGCGCCGTGTAGGTTTTATCTGAGCCGCAGTCTATTCGATGGTGAGCAGATAGAACTCATCAAGATCAGCAGTCTGCACCTTCGAAATTCCATACGCCACTCACTGAACCCATCCATGTGATCATCTGTGCCGAGCTCCACTCGCTGCTGGAAATTGACTGCACCAGACAAATTCTGAGACAGCTTTTCAGATCTAGATTTTGCCGATGACACTGCTGCTCTTGCATGCACCACTCAAGATCTGCAGCTGCTTGTGGACAATATCAGCAAGTTTGCAGGTAACAATGGCCTCATTATCAGTGCCAGAAACACTAAAAACATGCTGACCGGTAAACACCAAGGGCCAACAGATGTTCCCATCGACCAAGAGCAAGTAGAAGTAGAAAACTTCACATTCCTAGCCAGTTCCATCAACAACGCCAGTGATCACGACCATGAACTGAAGTGTCGTATTGGGAAGGCAACATCAGAATTCAATCAGCTAAACGAAATATGAACAGCAAGAAATTCTCCCTTGAAATCAAATTGAAGTTTTATGACTCTCGTGTGATTCAACGCTGATATTTGGTTGTGAGAGCTGGCAATTAAAGACCACCCAGGGAAGAAACTTGACGCTTTTGACACAAAGGGCCTATGTAAGACCTTGGGCATCAAATGGTCAGACTTAATACCAAATGAAGAGGTCAGGCAGGGAGAGGTCCAAACAGCTACCCATGTCAACCATAATCTGCAGCCGGCGCCTCCGCTGGCTGGGTCATGTCTTGAGATTACCCTCATCAAGACCTGCAAGCCAGGCCATAAATGGACCCCAGCAGGCCAGAGAAAAAGAGGACGACCCAGATGAGCTGGCGACAGACAGTGGCGAGAGACCTCAGACTCGTTGACAGAGGATGAAGTGACACTAGCAAACTGGCTGAGGACCGTACACAGTGGAGCAATTTGACTGGCTCATGCGTCGCAAGACGCGGGATCATCCAAGTCAAAGTCTAAGGCAAATTCTTATCGATTTTGCCGTGTGAATAATGATAATGAATGGACGAGCAACTGGACAGACTGGTAGCCAGGGATCTCAGGATGCAAAGAAAATGTAGAGGTGTATATTCTCGCAACACTCTTCCCTCAAACCCTTCCCGTGGAGCCTATATTATCAACACCAACAGTTCCCGCGGACCTGGAATCCATTGGGTGGCTGCTTGGCTCGCCCCTCGAGGTAGTTCTGAATACGTCGATTCCTTTGGTCTGCCCCCCTTGGCTACACCCTGGTACCGAGACATACCTTTCACTCGACGCACGTTTCAAGAAGCTACCAGCGTGGCGTGTGGTTATGACGTGTTATATTAATATCTCAATGAAAAGTCAATACTGGCGTTTAAATAGAATCGTGAGCTGGGAATTCGAACCTCGTCGCCCTAGAGCCAACGGCAGACGACTAACTGTCCTAGTCCGTCGTATGCTTCATTATTTATTTATTTATTTATTTTTTTGCTGTCCCAACCTCTGTGCCACCTCAGGGGCAGTGCACCCATGCCGCTCATTCCGACACCCCGTCCACAGCCACAACCCGGTCGGCCACGCCGCAGCCCCGGAACCGGCAATTCACAGGAAGCAGTCAATGTCAAGTCGTCAAGAGGCAACCCACAGGAGGAGACACTGCACCGCTGCCGAGTCACTTTGGTGGTGTTCAGTGGCGCCTGTTCTGATCTAACATACGCAGGACACCACCAACTAAGCCCCCTCCTGACGACGATAATTGCTTAGTCGCGGAGCCGGCGTGAGTGAGTTCTCCCTCTGGAGGGCGCCACCATGTCCGTCCAACGACAGCCCCATGGACTCGCCGATACCGGTGACTGCGACGGAACCAACCAAGGCCACAGACGTGGAGAGGACATCGAAACTGAGGTCACCATGAGAGCAGGGTATGATGGGCCACAGAATTTGAGGCATTTTTTTTTAAATGCTGATCGATGAGAATGAGGATGATTAAGATGATGCTACGGATTTCCATTTCGGTCTGAGACTACATGACAGGGCTGTACTTTACGCTTCCTTTCATAATATATCCCGGCGTCAACCAGGCCCAAGAGATACACGCACCTGCAGTGTTGGTCATTTGAGCAACACTCTCAGAAACGCATCCTTTAAGTGGATGAAACTCGACTGTGTGGTCCCAGTCTTCCCAACTGAGTCCGCAGCAAACTCAACTATGAGTAGGAGCCGGTCGGGGCAGAAAAACCCACATGACTCTGATGGAATTCGAACCCACGACCTCCCAGCCGGAGTCCGCGACGCTAACCACTTCGCCACGGCAGCTGGTCGTATGCTTCATCTTTGACTGGGATTGGCAATGACAAACGAAACGACACCCCCATTGGTTACTCCTGAATATGCATTGAGAGTCATGTCTACAGACCTTCATAACGACACCATCTTCGATTAAAGATGTATCCTCTCTACAGATGGTCAACAAACGACCTCGTGACTGCCTGAAACGCTGCCCTATGAAGCTACGCTTTACTGTAGACCCTGATGAAATGAAAGCTCTCGTACAGCGTAGTCCAGTGCTGTCACGGGCCGTGTAGGCAGCTGCAGTGAGAGAACCCAGACAGTGTCCTATCACGGAGATATGCAGTATTGCAGAGGGTGTGCTGTGCGTGTTTTGCTGTCTGACTCTCACCTGAAGAAGTTTGGATCCGTGTACGACTTTCCCCTACACACACCCATAGATAGCCAGGCAACATAGATAGCCAGGCAACAAGTTAAGTTTCTCCTTTTTTTTGCTGCTGCCTGAACCATCAAAATCATAACAAACATAATACATAAGTATAAACAGCTACATCAAAAGGTTCTCGGCACCACCGAGGGGCGCGCAACGACACTAGATGATATATTACTGCATCAAACATCTTTTTCCTTGTCTTGCGCAGGCCAGGCTGGCACCCACAGCAGTGTCACTGCAGACAGCCCGAGTCACACGGTCTTCACACAGCTCAGAAACCACTCACGGGAGTAGTTCGTGGAGTCCTCCCAGGGACTCCACACAACAGAAGAACACACGTCGACTTGACGGAAAACAAATCCGCACACAGAAGTAGTTGGTGGAGTCCTTCGAGAGACTCCCACACAACAGAAGAAAACAAGTCGTCGTTCCGACGAACTCTGAAGTCCTTTCACACAACAGCTCGTTGCTAACCCACACGATCAGCCTCTCCACACCCGCGCACAGGGCGGAGACAACGGATGGGCTCGTGCTGCACCCCACAACACCCGGTTGGCAGTACACACACGATGTCTACTGCCCACTCGGTCAGCCTCTCTACACCCCCACGGGGCAGAGACGGCAGCTGGGGCACAGGCTGCACCCCACACCCGGGTGGCAGTCAGTTCCAGATCGGACTTCACCGACACCTGGGGAACTGATAGCCACAGATTAAGTATACCTTGCCTTGCTTATTTAGCCCACTTCCTACATATTTATTGCTCTTGTTTGTCAATAGCAGTCACTCTTCACATAATACATTTCACTGGAACTTGGGGGGGAAAAGGACATAATAGAATCTACAAAGTTTCAATACAGTGGGTCCATTACAATAAAACATTTTCTTTGATTAACACCATGATTGTTTACATTAGAGGAAAGGATCTCCACATGGAACGCTTTTTCAAAGTACCAAAAATACAATCATTACATATAAAAGAACGATTCCCTTTTGTCCCATTTTATCAGGAAAAGAATGTTTTTACCTTTTTCACATCATCACTAGACGTGTCCAACTACATTTCAAGGAAGGATTTCCGTTCGTCCCTTTTTATCAAGTAAAGGATCTTCATCAATAACACTAGACATATCCACAACAGGAGTCAGAATAAATTTTCCAATAATGTAAGCACAATAATTTTTATTGCTCATTTTCAGAGCTCACCAACACTCGCATCATTATAATACTTTAGGGAAAAGATACACAACATTTTTTTTTTTCAATAATACTTTGATTTATTTAGATTACTTTTCCCTGAACACATATAAGTATACATATTCTTTCTTTCATCTACTCACTCCATTCCTCTCATCCACCTCTCGACTCACACATTCACTAACTACAACTTCCTATTGTTACCCTATGTCTCGTCAAATCACAAGATATACCAATGGAACAATTAAATATTTCAGGCCTTTACTAAAGAACTTGAAAGTTCCCAACAACCTGTAGGGGAAAAAAAAAAAAAACAAACACCTTCGTTAGTACAAACCCTAACTTCCATCTAAGTATTGGGACATACCTGACAGCCAGCGAGGACCCCACCTTCAGTCTCCCTTTGGCTCTTCTGGATAAGTTGCGTGGCCGGTAGCTCTGTGGAGACTGAAGGAAAATCCTCGCTCACCTGACTAACACAAAACGCAGGTGAGTAGCAGCCAGGTAAACAGGTCAACCGGTTTTTCAGGTTTACCTGGTCTGGTCCAAAGTATCCCCAAAATTTGGGACCGGACGGATATGGTCCGTCACATGCAGCAAACCCAAAAAGCCGATGCGCTAACCCAAAAACCCAACACGCAAAAACCGATCTTCCTCATCCCTCCTCCACCTCCTCATACCGCCCCTCTCAATGAGGACACATTACCCATGCCTGTTTCTACGTTATCCGATTCCACCACTAACGCGATGTATCACCATCCTGCAAACACCAACCATACCACTACCCCTAGGAATATTCTACATGAAGCTGGGATGTACCCAAAAGACAAAAAGAACTGTCTGCAAGAAACTTTTCAACGACACTAGTGATGCCCCACCCGGTGAGCCATGGAAAGCTAATAATGAAGTGAGTTATTGGATGTAAATATGTTTGAAATACCGTTCAAGAAATGATGTTTAGCAATTTTAATTTTTTAAAAACACACACACATAAAAAAACCTTACAATCCTGACAGACTGATTGCGTCTGTCTGTCTGGCTGGCTGTCTGTATCTCTGTCTGTCAGTCTCTATCTGGCTGACTCTCTCTCTCTCTCTCTCTCTCTCTCTCTCTCTCTCTCTCTCTCTCTCTCTCTGTGATTCACCATGTTGTACTGACGTCACCTTGTCTATGATAATCCCTGATATGACGTCTCCTTATCTATGACGTTACCGAATCATCTGGGGCAGGAGAGAGACACCCCGTCATCATTAGAATTTGAAACCAGAACTCGAATGTCTTCAACCAAAGCGGAGCAGTGATGAAACGCCAGCAACCTACCAAAGTATACCCACACGGGAGAAACAGTTTTGCCTATGACAAGACTCGAGGAGGTCAATTGAAAATTCACATTCGTCATTACCGGTACCACATCAATACCAAGGGGGGTCGCCTGGGTCCCACACAAAAAGGAACGGGTCTCCAGTTGAAAGAGTTCTTATGACTGCTGAAGGTTCAAAAGTACTTGGCCAAAGACTACAACCAACCAACACATGTCCTCTCTTTTTGTTCTGCAAGAAACCTTGTCTGCTGGAAGCCTGGGGCGGGAGAGAGACAGAATATCACAGAGGACGACAAAAAGAGGCTATGGAGAGAGAGAGAGAGAGAGAGAGAGAGAGAGAGAGAGAGAGAGAGAGAGAGAGAGAGAGAGAGAGCACACGGCAGCGGGAGAACAAAACAGACCCTGCCACGGACACCACGAAGAGGGGATGAGGACGCTGGGGAAGAAAGAGGAATGGCAACCCATGCCCATACCAGCCACCGCAGAGTAACACTGATGGAACGATAGCCCACCCTGCAGTGCACCAAGAGGAGCCACAGAGGGACGATGACGCCAACCTGGAAGGTTAATTTGGGGGTTAGGGAGGATTCCCTGGCCTAGGCCCTCATCAGGCTACACAGCTTCCAAAGTGAGGTGGACACCTCATTGTAAAAAAGCTGAATTCTCTTCGATCTTGTTTGTTCTCGTCAAAATTGTCACACTCACACACACACACACACACACACACACACACACACACACCCTCTCTTGTCGCTACGACAACAACAACATTCCAGTGTGAAAACACAAAATATATGACGCCTGTTATCTATAACGTCACATAATCTATGACGCCCGTTGTCTATGACACCCGTCATCTATAACGTCACATTATCTATAACGCCTTTTGCCTATGACGCCCGTTGTCTATGACGACCGTTATCTATGACGACACCTGATCTATGACAACACCTTATCTATGACGTCACCTTATCCCTGATAATAATGGGCATGCACATACGCCACTTTCGAGAACCTCTCCTGAGAACCTCAAACTAAGCATGAAAACACCCTGCTATACTACTTACTTGCCCTCATAGGGGGTGTCTTTTACATTTGAGCCTTCTAAATTTCAAGTCAATTTTAGACTATTGTCTTATTTAGGAAAGCAAGGCATGTGTATTACTGACTGCTGGTGTTTGCTTTCAGAGATACTATTTCATGTATGCACTAGGATCACTTGGATTTCGCAGAGTTTTTTTTTTGCCTACATCGAAGAGTTTCTCACCCACCAGTAACCACATGATCCACTCACAATCCTGACGAGATCTTCACAAGATGAAACAGCCATTGCTTGCCAGTCCTTTGACCTCCCCTTGACAGGAACAGTGAAAATAGCCATTTGCGCCCAGACTTTATTGTCATTTCTATTTTGTGCATGTTCTGCACCAGCCTGTGATCCCTTCAGTCTTGCAAAAGGATGTCCATTGTTTCAACCTGGGATTTCTTAAAAATATGCATGTATATTTTTATTCCATCTTTTACATTTTTGCCTGTTGAATTGTATATTTTAGTCCACTGTTTTATTTACAATAATTTGTTTTGCGCTTCACTGAGTGCCTGTGTTTATTTTTAGAGACATTCACCTATGTGGGAGGATCTCCACGATTGTCCAGAATGTGTTTTCATTGGAGGAAGTGTTTGTTTCCCAGAACGTAATCACAATCATGATCCTGTTACAAGTTTGGTGAGTTCTTCACAGAGCAAAACAGCTGTTGTTAGCTGGTCCTGTTGATCTCCCCTGTGGAAAAACAATAAATGCAGCAAAGCACTCCCCAAAAAGAAGGATATACTCCCACATCTTCCAGTTAAACGGAAGTCATTTTCTCCCAAATTTATGGATTTGAAGAGACTTGGTGTTATTTCTTTCTTTTTGTTGTTGTTGCTGTTGTTTGTTTGTTTATTTATTTATTTAGTGCTTACGCATTCATTGCGCTTTATTTTGTTTTCAATATTTCACTAAGGAAATGAATCTCTACTTTCCAAGTTAGCTTTTGCTCACGTTGCCTGCACTCTCGTCAGAAGCATTCTACAAAAGATCAGAAAGTTAATTTTTGACGGTTCTGATTATGAACAAAGCAGCCAACACTGAGGTTGTGTTCAACTGGTTTTTTTTTTTTTGTGTTTTTTTTGTTTTTGTTTTTGTTTTTTTGTTTTTTTTTATAGAGAACCTGGTTTACCATGTTACCCGCATGTCTGCTTTGCATTGAATTCATATTGTATGTAATTCGTCTTCATGTATGAAAGCTTTTACTCGTGACAATCTCGTGCGATCGCTAATGGGAGAGAAGTGTTTAGGTTTGCTTGTCCTACATATCCTCCCCTTGTGAAAAAAAAAACTTTCTGAAAATGGTATTTTCAATGAAAGAATGTTTGAGGAACATGAAAATGGGGGGATGGAAAAGTTTACTGCTTTTCCAGTGCCAACATACTCTCCACTGAAGACAATGCCCGCCATCTTCAAACACAAATACCATGCAAGTGAGCACAAGCAACATCGAAAGAAGAAACATTGATTGATTTGTTTTACTTTTTTTTTTTCTATGTTGTACCATGTATCTTCACTATGTTCCGAGGCATTTCTATTTGCATGCTCTCTCTCTCTCTCTCCACACCTTTGTGCTGAGCAGAGAAGAATACGGACTTGTTGGCTGTCGCTCCGGTTTGTTTGTCATGCAGGTCAGACCATGGAGTGGACAAGTGAACACCCTACAGTTTCAACAGACCTTCTACATTAGCACATTATTTGTGAAATTCTTTTTCAAAATATTACAGAGAAAAGAGCATGTCGATACAGCAAAATGAAACAAAAAAATCAAAATCACTTCTTGTCTCCGCAAAAGCACTCGAGGGGAGAGGAAGGGAGGGGGGGGGGGGGGGGGGGGGTATTTCCTGCTGTCCTGTCCTACCTTTTTCTAGGAAGTCTTCTGCTGTTACGTTTCAGGAACAGGAGTTGACCTAGGTCCTGTGGAGAGAGGTGACAAGTCGACAGCCAGTATGACTTGACTTGATGCAACGTTTGAGGCCTTTTTTGGGCCTGTTCGTTGGTCCTAGTTTTATTAGCTAAAGATTTCACATGCCTGGAATATACATGTCCCTAACTTAAGTCAAACACTCAGGCTCACAAACTGTCTTTCGTTGTTTCCAGTGCTGGTCCAGAAGACGACTTTTGAAAGCATTCAGCGAAGGGGCTGCGACCACCTTGTCTGGCAAACCATTCCAGCAGGAGACCACTCTGTATGAAGACCATATCCGGTACTAGAAGAGTAAGGAAAATGGCTGTCAGGGTGGTACGTGTTTTCCTCGATGGCTCGACTCCCAGGAAGTAGAGATGTCTGGCCTGATGGCCACACAACATGGTAAGGTCTCGGCAATCAAAGTTCAGCTGTGCGTGATGAAAAACAGTGTCATCGATGTTCAGGGAAAAAAAAAGTTGAGTTCTCTCGCAGGAGAGGTTCAAACGCTCAGGCAGGTTAGATCCCCGCACAAGGATACCCAAAGAGACCCCCCCCCCCCCCCCCCCCCCCCCCCCATCTTATTAACGTACCAAATGAACAGAATGGAGTATTTGGAGTGAAAAGTGGATGACCTTGAGGATCTTTCTAAAGGGAACAATTGTCTGTGTTATGAACTGAATGAAAAAGACAGAAAGGCAAAGGAAGCTTGTGAATTAAGATGGAAATACCTTCTCATTGATAGATTTGAACTCACTTAAGATGCCGAGCTTTGTCGTGTGTTCTTCATGGTAGTTCAAAACCGAATTCCCCACTGGGAAGCACCACATAATTATGACAAACAAAGAGTTAAAAAAAAAAAAAGTTGAAGGCCGAGAACAAGTTGAGGGGAAACAAACATTTTCATTGTTTAAGTCTTTGTTTCTTTCTTTTTTTTCCCACAGAGGTCAGGCAAGTGAGGAAAACGTTTAGCCTACAACGTCCATGAAAGAAAAGGGAAAACAGGTGTCACAGGGTACCATGATGTATTGTCATTTCTGTAAGGAACATTTTTCATGTCAGACAGTGGAGGTTTTTGACTGGAATGAAATGAAAGTATATCTGCCATGTTACCGTAGATAAATCTTTCGTCAGGAATGTTTTTTTTTGATAGTTTTTTTGATTGCGATGTCAGTTTGAATCAATAGGTTGTGAGACATGGACTAGGATGTGTTGGTGGTAAAAAAATTGGCGTTTGAGCAAGGGAGAGAACATGCTGAAGGGTAATAAAAGGAGTTTATGTCCTGAGGGGACTGAACGTCAGGGAGGTGGTAGACAGTGGGAGAATCTGGTACTTCACACAGACATTCCAGCCACTGGCGGAAGGCGGAGTTCAGGTGCACGTGAACCGATAGCGGCGTGAAAGTACAACACGTCACAGGTTAACACAGTGCATGTGAACCGATAGCGGCGTGAAAGGAAAACACGTCCGTCACAGGTTAACACAGTGCACGTGAACCGATAGCGGCGTGAAAGGACAACACGTCACAGGCTAACACAGTGCACGTGAACCGATAGCGGCGTGAAAGGACATCACGTCACAGGTTAACACAGTGCACGTGAACCGATAGCGGCGTGAAAGGACAACACGTCACATCTTAACACAGTGCACGTGAACATTCGTCTGTTCTGATTTAAGAAATGTTGAGGAAACCCGATTTGATCACCAAGTAAAAACATGTTTATAATACATATGCCATGCCCGAAGAATGGTTGTTTAGTTCAACCACCTCTGATGACAGTGCCACTGGTACTACGTGTGTCGTCACTGACCTTCATCTTCAACAATGACATGAATAGTCCATATCCTAATATAGAGATTCCAATGAAAATAAATGGCACCACCAGGTCTCGGCTCTTAGGCTTGTGGGCAATAGGAGGGGGGGGGGGGGGGGGGGGGGATGGCGGAATGAATGGTGTGGATGCAATGCCACTGAAGTGTCATGACAGATGATGAGACAACACACACACGCACGCACACACACGCGCGCACACACACACACACACACACACACACACACACACACACCTTTTTTTTCTCTAGAAAGTGGAAGGCATATCTTCAGAAGATAAAGATAGTAGCTTCGTCCCGTTTATGTATTTATATCATTTTGTATTACGGTAGAAACCTCTATGTTAAGTCTAAATTCTGTGACCTTTTCTGATACATTTTTTTCTCAGTCATATAATTATCTAAAGCAGCCAGTGTCAGGTGGTAAAACATATTTGATTAAAAGGAGTTCGTCCCCTTTATATATAAATAGAGACAAGTCATTAGCCGGTATTATTTTCTGCTTCTGTTTTTTTTTTTTTTTCCAAATGAATATATTGTTGTTGTTCTCGAGCACTTTTTAGAAAATGTTGACATATACAGATTTGTACGGAACATCAGCATTGATTTTGCATTTTGATACATTTAACGTTTTCAATGAACAAGCGGCGGTTTATCTATATAAAAGGTGTTAAGGTTAGATGCAGAGAATAAAAAAGACTGGTGTGACAATGGACACAAACCATAGAAGAGACAAGTGCAGAGAGCTACAATGGTTTTTTTTTTTTGGTCATTCTAAAGGGAAAAACGTAGAAATCCATACTATATTCGAATGAGAGAATATACAAATCCTTACATAAACAATTACAGTTGATACTGAAGTGATGATGGCTGATTAAGTAACGTCAACAAATTTTTAACAAACATTTTGGAAGACTGTGCTCCGGACAAGGCTAAAGATGAATTGTAGAGAAGATAAAATCTGTCGATAATGTTATGGGCATTAAAATTGCTTGGAAAACAATGTCACAGATGAAGCAAGCATTTAAATAACACATTGACAGCGACTACTGAAGGTGATTGTATTTTCAATTACTTCATATCAGACAAGAAGTGTAACTTGATATATGTAAGTGGAAATAGGGGAAAGTCTTAAGGGTAGGCGAACTTTTTCATTAGCTTACACACAGTTAAAGAAAACTCAAAACACTTTTGGACAAAGTTGTCCACCCTATCTAATGGACTTGATCTGTCATCTTGCCATAGTATAAGTAAGGGTATATAAACAATCCAGGACATTGCAGAGGAATATCGCTGTGTGCAATAAAACGATAAGATATTTTGTGTAATTATAAACAGGAATTTTCAAGCTTGGGTAGGAGAAGATTGTCAACCTGGGGAACACCGATCTGGTTTCAAAAAAAGGAAATGCGCTGTCGATCATCTGTTTACTCTGTTGGCCTGTGAGCATAAACAATTTAATGTGAAACGCAAGTTATATTTTTCATTTACAAATGGTGAAAGAGCGCTTGCGAGATCAACAGAAACTTTCTTTGGCTAGTTCTCTTGAAAATGGTGTAAATGAGAGTTAGTTTTAAGTTCTAAAAGCATGCAAAATAAGGCCAAAAAAAAAAAAAAAAGGGAAGGGCCAAACTGTCACAATATACACAATATTCACTGGGTGTCAAACAAGGGGATGCACGTACTCCTGTACTCATCTCTTCGTTTGTGAATGAATTGTTCCTTGAAGTGATAAACCATGGAAGACTTGGTGTAACATTCTCGTCAGAAACCATTGAGCTTTTCAAATTCCATTAGCTGATGACGGAGCTTTTTCTTTTATTTTCTTTTTCTTTGTTGTTGTTGTTGTTGTTGTTGTTGTTGTTGTTGTTGTTGTAGAACAGCAGAATCAGCTGAACAGCTTAAAGTGGGGATTTTTTTTTTTTTGTTTTTTTTTTTTTAACTGAATCTGAAAGTTAATATGGGTGAAACTAACGTTACCATGTCTAGAAATGGTGGATATCTGGCTTAAGAGAAAGATTAACTTACAGTGGAAATATACTACTTGTTGTCAATGTTCATAAGTATTTGGGAATCTATGTCTCAGCTAGGCTTGATTTTGCTATCGCTTGGAGAGACGTGTCGAGTCGAGCAAAAAGATACTTTTAGCGATCTTGCACATGTATATATAGAATGTGTGTGTGTGTGTGTGTGTGTGTGTGTGTGTGTGTGTGTGTGTGTGTGTGTGTGTGTGTGTGTGTCTTAGTGTATGTGTGTGTGTGTGTGTGTGTGTGTGTGTGTGTGTGTGTGTGTGTGTGTGTGTGTGTGTGTGTGTGTGTGTGTGTGTGTGTGTGTGTGTGTGTGTGTGTGTGAGAGAGAGAGAGAGAGAGAGAGAGAGAGAGAGAGAGAGAGAGAGAGAGAGAGAGAGAGAGATGACTACCGATTCACACCATTCTTTCTTTTAAAATCATTTGTCTCTCGAGCGCAGCCTAGTATGCTAAATGGTTCAAAAACGTGGAGATTAAACAGCAAATATGGATATTATGAAAAAGTGTTTAAATGTTTACTTTAAAATAAAAAAAAGGTTAGAAAACACAGACGTTCACTCAAACATATGAGGTATGGAAGAATGAACATTTAGCCAATCCCCAATGTAATTGTTTTTTATGTCCATTACTGGTTAAATTTAACGGAACTAGATGTAGACAGACGGTAAAGAAAGGCATATGCTATGCTAAACAAACTGGATGCCCGCAGCAAAGCTACTTAAGTAACAAATATCGAAAAATGTCTTATGAAGTTTTTGATTTGATTTATTTGGCTAAATCACGATGTTGAAGGAGGAAATTATATTTTTATGAGTGTGTACATAGCGTTTGGTTTGATTGCAGATGGCAAGATTGGAACGACCATATGGAAAAGAGTCAGAGGTTTAAACATATTGCATGTTTAGAGATCATGTGTACCCCTATTTACATGAAGATGTAGACAGGCATCTTAAATTTGTTTTGATCAGATTTCGTTTTGGAACTTTAGATATTGTAGTTTATCCATGCAGTTGCAAGTGTTACACAGAGGTTGACTTGATGTGTCGATTTTCATCTTTAAGAAAATGGTGATGACAATTACAGCCTCCTTTGTTGCCCAGGTTTAGATGTCGCAACAGAAGTCTCTAAATCCAAATAACTTCAGATTTCAGTTGTTTGCTCCACTGACTGTCGTTGGTGCCAACGATGCAACGTTCATACAGCAATATACAAATGAGGATTTTGACAGGCATCACCAAATAAATAAGCCCTGGGTTTTCTTTTGCATGGAGTCTGACTTGCCACTTGTGTTGTGTTACCTGGGTTTACAAGGTCTAGCAGGGAAGGTGAACATGCCCAAATGATATATCGGCAAGCTTGGATTCAGAATTTAAAAAAAAAAAAAAAAAAAAAAAACGAAATGAAGTAAGAAAAAAGTTGAACTAAAAGTGTTTGTTGTAAGCTTAGTATAGGCTCTGACAGGCATGTCATGTCTTTCCCCCCCCCCCCCCCCCCCCCCCCCCCCCCCAAGAAAAAAAACAAAGAAACAAAAAAAAAAAAAAAAAACAAGGAGACAGGGCATTAATTAGGCCTAATGCAATGTCATGCAGCAGAAGCTCGTACTTCTTTTGGAATTCAAAGATCAGCCTTTTTCCTAGCCCTCAGAGGCCCCTGGGGTCACCAGTGACCCAAACAAAATACACGTGGCCACGACAATATACCCAAAAGCATTTCATTAACTTTTTTTTACCCCCAAAGGCCCAGTGTATCATCCCTGACACAAAAGGGACACAACTAGTCTTCCTTCAGCGACTGCTACGGGATTCAGTCCCTTTCGCAAAGGGCTTCTTCCGGGTTTGTTGCGCATGATTATCCAGCCTGGCGGTTCAACATCCAGAGAATCCTTACATGGACAGTTCTAAAGACAGTATTTCGCAGTGTTATAAAAAAAAACGTGCTTATCTAAAAGTTTGACATGTAACTTAGTGGCAAATATGGGGTTTTATTTCATGTTGCGCCTTCATAAAATATTGGGTCCTGGGTCACCCAGTGGGCCTTGGCAGTCATCCACAGCCTTTGTTTACATGGGTCGTGAGTGCTCCAACAGGCCTTGGTGGTCACAACAAGCCCAAGTATTGAATGCTATCCCTGGTAACTAATAATGAAATTTCTGTCCACATTTGAACTTATAAAGTAGATCGAATGATCAGAAATCCTGTCGTAGTGCAAAACTGACATGGGTGGGGGGTGTACATGTGGTTTTATCTCTGTTTGGGTTTTTTCATTTTCGTGGCAGGAGCATTTAATATGACGTTATTGCAATGTATGATGTAATCTGTATAATGCTCTCTGAGTACTGGAAAATATTCGGGGCCCGGAATGGCTCGGTTGGTAGAGCGCCGGACTCGTAATCTTGGTAATCCTGGGGTTCAAAAATCCGCCGGGCCGTTTTGGTACACGTTTCCCTCGGAGTTAACATGGGTTCTCACTCCATTTCCCAAATTTCCCAAATAGTCCTTCGAATGAGAGTATAAACAGAGGTTCCGTGTGTGAACGCACGTATAACATCTTGCACACACTTAAAATCTCATCACCAACGTCCGTAAGAGGCCAGTTTAGCCGTTGGTATGGATGACACGTTACACATAGCATGCACTGTGTGTGAAAAATCGAAAGAATGAAAGAGATATTAAATTGAATGAACGATATTGACTGAATGACACGGGAAACGACTAGATGAAGCGCCAACAGGCAGCTCTTTAGTCGGCTCTACCCAGGTGAGCAGCCTGTTATGTGAACGAGAATGCTGACTGTACAGCGCTTAGAGCTTGGTCTCTCACTGAGGATAGGCGCTATGTATGTACTCTCTTAAAAAAAAAAAAAAAAAAAAAAAAAAAAAAGGGGAAAGCAGCCCATTCTCTGTCTAAAAAGGCGCTGTTATCGATGAAAAAGTAACTGTATGTAACCAAATGCGAAGTTCAGTATTTTTTTTTTTCCGAAAGAACCTGAACGCTTTGTGTGTGAAATTAATGGGAGAATGGCTGAATGTGAATAGTAACGATGCTGGTAAGTTTTGATGTGTACACTGAAATGTAAGAAAAAGTCATTTCGTCACCCCCACCGGCCCAGTGGGGCATCAGTGGAACAACAGAGAAAAAGTCATTTTCCTACCCTAAAGCCCAGTCATCCATGGAACAAGAAAAAAAGTAGGTCAGCATCATGATAAAGTAAATCTGGCTGGTGATCCTCATTGGTAGGCTTGAAATGTACCTCTAAACCAAATTTCATCTTTATCTTGCAGTTAAAACACACCTTGGACCATCACCGTCATGACCACGATGAAGCCATCACCGCCAATGACGAAACTAGCATCATAATTGGTAGCTGGGTAGCGGGCATGGGTGATACCATTATCTCCCTACTTCGCCTTGTAAATCTGTGTCAGAAAAAAAGTGATAAGTCAAACCCGTCTTCAAACCATAGATTCTCATATGCTGGACAGTGTGTTTCATAGCCAGACATGAAAAAGGAAACAGCAATACAAAATTCCACCTGGATATCTGGCAACATTGGCACAGAATGTCACACGGGTGTGTTTTTATGGGAGACACATTTTTGTCCGCACCAGGAGACATAGCAAACTGTAAGAATGTCAGTCTTTAAACTCTCCGTTTGACTGGGCTGGAGTCAAAAAGTCGGGACCATCCGGAGTCATGATGGATATCTTACTGTATACTGGCACACAACTGCGCATTAAACATATGCACACACTGCACATGTGAACACGGATATACACCCACATACACATACAAGCACTCACTTACACACATAGCCACACTCTCACTGGCGCATACACACACACACACACACACACACACACACACACACACACACACACACACACACACACCCGCGCATGCGCGCGCGCGCACGCATCCGCGCATGCGTCAGAAACGTACGCTTTGTTGATGACGTCGACGGTCTAGCAGGAGAAGAGCAGGAACTAGCCAACGTATCAGAGTGCTTTGACGCATGCTCGGCATGGAGATCAGCGGCGAAAAGACAAAACTGATTATCAACACTACCCAGTGGCAGCATCGTTAGTGTCGCTATCAAGGGAGAAAAAAATAGAGACATTTCAGAGCTTTGAATACCTTGAGCAAATGTTTCTCCAGAAGAATCCAAGGCTGAAGTGCTCTCATAAGTTGTGCAAATGACAGCAGCGCCAGCCACACTTAGACCCATCTGGAATGATAGAAACACATCACAATCAGTTCCAAGATCAGACTGATGCGCTCCCTGGTCATTGCCATATTTTTCCTGAGCCTGTGAGACGTGGATTCTGACAACTGAACTTCAGAAGGATTCAGGCATTAGAGATGAGCTGTTTCCATGAGATCCTTGGCATCTCATACAACGACTGTGCTATCAACGGGGGTCCAGACCAGACTAAGGCAAGACAATGGCCCATATGCAGACTTGTTGTCCACTGTGAAAAGAAGGAAAATGACATGGTATGGTCACGTATCAAGATGATCAGGACTTGCCAAAACCATTCTACAAGGAACAGTGCGAGGAGACAGAAGGAGAGCAAGACAGAACAGAGATGGAAGACAACATCAGTGCACGGACTGGCATCATACTCAGCAACTGCCAAAGAGCTGTCTGAGAACTGGGAGGAGTGAAGGAAGCTGCTTGCGAAGTCTTCTGTGGCGTCCCAACGATCTCAAGACTCCAGGCGGATGATAGGTGAAGGAAGGTAAGGCTGTGTATAGCCTAGCCGACTGCAGAGGGCTATATCAGGGCTGGCACCACGATGAAGTCAACTCACAAGTCATTGTAAGGAAAAGAATCATTAACAACCCCATAAAACAGACCTTCTAAAACGACGCCAGAAATTTTGTTAAAAAAAAATCATTCCTCCATGAGATTTTAGATCCGATGAAAAATGTTACTCTTTCAGAAATTCAAAGATTACATTAGGTGGGACATCTCTGGACAAGGTTTTCGTGGAGTCTGCTGTAAAGTGTTTATGTCACATCATGCAAGTCCCAAGTCTCTAAAAGAATATGTTTTACTTTGAGTGGTACGTGACATAGAATGCACCATGGAGGTTCTGCACATGTGAAAAGATAGGAATGGGTGTAAAAGGAGCGTACTGTATGCACACAGCACAAAGCTTTCTCCTTTACGGCCATCTCGGGAACATGGTAAAATCTCTTTCAGGTTTGGACGGATTTTGAATAGTTTGTTATCCATCTGTGAGTTCCATTCCTCTTACCAAAGGTCTTTGACTTAAACCCGGGTTTGGGAGTTTCAGATCAGTGTGAGGGATACACAATCTGCTCAAATCTTTCTTTGTGACACTCTTGGCAAGTTCATCAACAATAGGCGAGGTGATGCTTGAAACATGTTTGAAGAAAGTGAGCAGAATTAGTTAAGAGCCGCATCCCACTCCTTGGTCTTTACTAGAACGCCAGATTTGCATATGTATACATGATGTTACCGTAAATATTAGGTGTTGTTGTTGTTGTTGTTGTTGTTGTCTTTCGAGCGCAACGACACGGATGCACTCTCCACATATAGAAATCAACAAACTCTACATATAATCTCCTGAACTGAAGTAATGGTGTCTACGCATTACAGTAATGTGATTCTCCTTAAACAACAGTAACGGTCTCAACACATCAGAGTTATTTCCATACACAAATTCTAATGCAAAGAAAACAGTTGTTGTAAAGAGGGATTAGTTTCAATCAAATAAACGCCTTCATAGACTTGTAGAAATGTGAACCTTGAATCGTTAAAGCCACAAACACTCAAAAGAAGCATTTCGCAAATTTTCGGTTTGTGAGACCTGCCTCAAGTATAAAACCATAGGCCTACTCAAAATGTAAAACTTTATCTGTTTTTTTTTTCATCAAACAAGGTAAAACTGAAAGAGGAAAAAATCAATCCTTCCATGACCAACTCTGCACACAAAGTCAGTCCTTCTGGAGCCAAATTAAGACACACACAGTCACATTCAATGTATAGTGTTCGAGATACATAACTTCACCACTGCACAGATTGTCTTCTTATGACACTGTTTCAGAATCATCATTGTCTGACAGTTAATCAGAGAAAGGGGGTGACAGGCACCATCACTGTCCACTTGTCTGCAGGACCACGAAGGAATAGATTCAGCTCCTTGACATCTGATTTTCCCCATCCCAGGTGAATGAAACAGGAGGACTCCCCAAGAGCACCAGCCACTCTACCAATCGCCAACCGCATTTGATGAGATCACTGACGTGGTGGAAGATCTACTGGCACAGGGATACATTCCTGCAGATCTTTCAATATCATATCTCACACATCCATCACTGAAATGACTCTGACAGAGAAACAAGCCTACCAGCCAGTGAAAAGTGTCCTGAAAAAGCCACCCCCTCTAAAAAGTAAGAGCACTCATTACATGGAAAGCAGAATACAGCGGTCTTTAGGAACCAGTGACTTTGCTTTGCACAGCGCGATTTTCCCTGTGGCTTCTATTTTCAATTTACTATCGCACAATTAATTACAAAATTACCTCTACATAACACAGCTACCTTACATAATTTCATAATCACAAAATTAACAGTTAAACAAGTTTTACATCGCAGAACAACAGCAATTGTAAAATCACTTGTCATCATTTCCTTATAAAAATGAACTGAAGGACAGAGACCCATATCTCTTATCAGGGTTTCTGACAACCACTCGGCCTCACGCAGAGGTTGTCAGCCAGAACCATTCAGCAGCCCAGGCCTCGCCACCATACCAAGTATATTAATCGACAGTGTCACACAGAACAGTGTTCTGGTGCACCATGGATCCAGAGTCACAGGCTGACACAACAGTGCAACAGGTCGCCCTTTGCTTCCTGGCAGACAGCTTGAGTTGACAAGTTAGGCACCAGGAGTCTCCCCTGACCCCACCCAGGACACAAAGTCAAAGTTTACTTATCTCATGTGTTGATCTTCCTCATCAGTAATCAGTGCACGGGAATGAACCAGTCCATGTTCGAGTCAACCTGAAGAATAAACATCAGACTGTTCTTGCTAACCACAGATCTTGCACCTGCTTGATGCACCCATTCCTCCTCAAGCAAAACGAAAGATGACTTCCCCGTAAAAAGAGGATTTCCCTGGTAGAAAAGTCACTTCTTGCAAGCCCATACTCGAATGTCATGTGCTCGTGACCAACGACCAAATAATATTAGAAGGTAGGCTAACAAGTACCCCCTATTCACATTTGGACAACAGGTACGTTCGTTTGATGCTGTCATTATATCGCGACCTAGCCTTTATGTACAGTTGAAATAAACTGTATCAGCTAGATCCAAAATAGAGACCAGGCAACCAGCTGACTGAAGGGAGTGAAAGACAGAAGAGAAACAAGTTACGGTCACAGACAAAAACAGGACAGACGAATAACGGACACCATGAACACTACATACATAAAATACATGGAAGCAACGATATCTATTAGAGCAGCAATATCCGCCGTGATGATTCACCGAAAGGAAAAGAGAATGATAAATCCATTGGCGCCAGCCCGATCATGACCGAAAATGTACCACAGATCATGCGAAACGAGCCAATGGAATTGCCATTTGTCGGGGAGGGAGGGGGTGGGGGGGATGGGTGGGGGGGCAGAGGGGGGATTCTCTAATGAGCGTGGCATGAACATCCACTGAACAAACAAGGGTTGTATAAAGACCCTTATGAATAAACAGCAGCGTATTATTATCCCAGCTGATAAAACGTCGGAAAGTTTAGGCGATGATTCAAACCAAAGTATCAAGATGCCAGACGCCAGAAAACTCAACTTGCCACCCACAAGTGCAAAAGTGGAACAGGAGAAAGTAGAGAAAAAAAAATAATCCAAGACTGGATGTGCTCGTAGAAAAGAGCGCTCTGGAGTAAAAAGCAGCCACATACTGAGACACTGTGTGCGGACCCTGTGCGAACCCCTATGGAGTGAAACAACCAAAACTGAAGACACCTCCGCAAAATTCTAGACGCCTGAAGCAAGAAGGAAGAGCAAAAAAAAAAAACAAACAACAAAAGAAAAAAAAAACAAAACAACAAAAGTAACAAACAACACAAAAAAAAACGTTTCTGCCTCTTCACACAGAACCCTTCCAGCTTGCCAGGAAACAAATTCGAGCGACCAAACTCTGGGACACTCACGCTGGACAAAGGAACTCTTAAGCAGCATCTGAGGAAAACATACACCGACCCCCATGGCGAAGCATCACTTGGAATCAAAGGCTTATTTCAGCCTGCAATAACAAAGAAGAAGTTCAATGACAAACGTTTAACCATGGATGTGGTAAAGAGAGGTCTAAGATCATCTTGTGATGAAAAGCGTTTAAATAAAACTACTGAACTGAACTGAACTGATGTGGTAAAGAAAGTTGTTAAGAAAGCCAGAGCCTATCTTCGTCTGGACAAATGGAATACTTTACTGAACAACATTACAAACACACCGTTTTGATTTGCCAATTTCCCATTTGCGAAAAAAATGTGTATATTTGGATTTGGTATGTTAACACCATTTTTAAGGGACACAGATTCACACTGCCTCGGTTTCTCCGCGCTTGCCGACGTTCGTGTGACGCGCGCACGTGCAACTCGCCCCAAACACTTTTTTTTTTTTTTTTTCAAATGGTGAGTTTGAAGTCATGCCGTCTGGAAAACGGTGTCAGTTGTCATTCGACCAGGCGAAGTGGTGCGAAAACAATGCCCGCGACTGTCTATGCAAGAACGCGAGCGAGCCATTGGAATGTTGATGGTCGGTAAGTCATCGAGAGAGACAGCCAGACAACTGAACTGCAGTCATGCTACAATTGTAAGGCTATCAGAACGTTTGGCAGCAACTGGTTCCACCACTGATCAGCGTCGAACGGGCCAACCTCGTGTAACCACATCAGCGCAAGATCGATGCATTCGACAGCTTCATCTTTGTCATCGATTCCTTACAGCAGCAGACACATGTCCGCGGTACAAGAAATGCCCTAATGTCCTTGACTGTTCCATACAATGATAAGGTCAGCATGAAGGAACTTGAATATTAGTGAGTAATGGCTATCAGCCAATGGAGTGTACATTCCGAAAGAGTAAAACTCGAGTGACATCAACCACTTCAGACCGGGGGAAAAATCTTCTTCTCTGTCTTGGAAGCTAGAGAGACTAAATACCTGACAGAAAGTGTGTACCTGCAGTTGTCAGTCAGAGCGGAGGAACCCAGGCGTCTCTTGCTATGTAGAACATGCCGCTGTGTGTGTGTGTGTGTGTGTGTGTGTGTGTGTGTGTGTGTGTGTGTGTGCGCGCGCGGGCGCGCGCGCGAGCAGTAAATATCAGAATAGGAGAGAGAGACAGACAGACAGAGACAGACATAATATAGAGAGAAATACAGAGAGAGGGGGTCTCCGGGTTTAAGTCTTAATTAACTTAATTAACAAGAAGAAGAAGACGAAAGGGGGAGAGAGAGAGAGAGAGAGAGAGACGGACAGACAGACAGAGACAGACAGACATTAATATAGAGAGAAATAGAGAGAGGGGGTCTCCGGGTTAAAGTCTTAACTAACGAGAAGAAGACGAAGGGGAGAGAGAGAGAGAGCAGAGAGAGACGATCAGAAAGACAGACAGACAGGCAGACAGACAGAGACAGAGACATTTACCTGTTACTAGAGATTAGCAGATTGTTTGATCAATCAGTCTGGTAAATGGGGCAATATTTACGAGCCTCTGCGACAAATTTGACAATATTTCAATTTGTGTTGTGCCTCATTCTTCATGAATGCAACACTTGTTACGTATTTTGGGTTTTTAGGGCAAAAATAAAACACTGCTGCTATTTTTTCCCGTAAGGAATGTCACAATATTTCTCCAGTTCAATTCATGTGTCCCAGTCGACAGCAAGGGAGTATGTTAGAGATATGGCATTGTCAAAATCTGTTCCTTTTAGGGATTAAAAAAAGAGAGAAAAGAACGAATAAAATTCAAGCAACCAACGAACAAACAGAAACTGATTGTTATTTCTTTTTTAACTACATTCAAATGTCTCGAAAGTATATTTACTCCTCTCTCCCTAGTGCTCCATATCCTCCCTTAAAAATATGTTTACATTATATAATATACTACTGGCAAAAAGTTAAGGGCCATTGCCAACGCTGTCTCCCAGACCAAAACACTACAGCCAATGTTAAGAAGAACGGACGCAAAATCTTCCAAATTTATTCAAGAGCAAATTCATGGGACCATTGCACGAAATCAACAAATCAAACGCAGACAGCGGGCTGTAATGTCCAATCACCCTTCCTCAGGATCGTCACATAAGCCACAACTGAAACTGCACCATTCAGTACCGAGTGTAGCCACCGTTTGCCGCCAGGCAAGCGGCACAACGTCGACGCATGGAGTCCACCAGGGTCCGAAGAGTGTCCCGCGGTTTGGCCTGCCACTCCTGCTGCAGAAAGAGAGTGAGCTGGGCCACGTCAACAGGCGGGGGGGTGGTTGTGGGCTACCCGCCGTCCAAGGGACATCCCAGAGGTGCTCAACTGGAGCCAGATTGGGTGAGTGAGATGGCCACTGCAACCGGATGATCCCCTCTTGCTGCAGATGATCGTCCACGACACGGGCTCGGTGTGGACGGGCGTTGTCGTCTTGGAAAACAGCAGCGTTACCCATGGCCTGAAGGGCGGGCTGGATCAGGGGCCTCAGAATCTCGTCACGGTACCGCACTCCTGTCAGCATGCCTTGAATGACGTACAGGGGAGTTCTGTCTTGACGACTGAAGCCACCCCAGACCATCACAGAACCCCCTCCGTAACCATCCACCTCATGAACTGTGGCGTCAGCAAAACGTTCTCCTGGCCTTCGGCACACTTGGGTCCTGCCGTCATTGAATGCCAAGATGAAGCGGGACTCATCTGTGAACAGCACTCGAGACCATTGCTGCCTCGTCCAGCGAACGTGATGACGACACCAGTCCAACCGTGCTCTGCGGTGAGCTGGAGTAAGTGGAACTCGGACTGCTGGTCTCTGGGATGACAGCCCAAACTCGTGCAAACGGTTACAAACTGTCCTTCTACTGACATTGACATTTGCAGGCTGCAGGAGCTCACGCCTTAAGGTGGATGAGGTGACAGTCCAACTGCGTAGGGCAGACAGCAGGAGGAATCGGTCAGCATGTCTGTCGGTACACCGAGGACGGCCTGATCGCACATCCTGCCAGTGGCCTAAAACCTCTCTACAAGAACTTGGATGGTGGAATGGGACACGTTCAGACGCCTAGCCACCTCGCGGCCAGAAATTCCTTCGTCAATCAGCGCTAAGGCACGTCCACGATCGGCAGGGTCCAGTCTTTGCCTTTGTGCCATGCTTTTTGGGCTGGCGTAGACGACCGTTCTGTTTACGGATTTGTGGCCAATGGCGTCTGATCTGTGTTTCATGAACGAGGTGCGATGCACGTGCATCATGATTGACCACGAACATTTCGCCCTTTTTTCAAACTCATATGCTCCCACAGGCACCCGTTTTACTGTTTTTACGTGGTTTCCGCACGTGCAGCTGCGCTCCACCTTGTACCGCAGTGGGTTTTTTAGGTGTTGTGATCTGTTAAGGAACATCTGTTCAATATGTCTAAACCAAGTTTGGGTCATTGTGACTTCATTTCAAGCCTATTATTTACACACTCAGACACTAACGTCAAAATGACAGGTGGCCCTTAACGTTTTGCCAGTCCGTCGTAGTATATATATATCATATACCCATCAATACAAACAGATTTGATTTTTAAAAGTTTTTATCAACTTCAGTACTCACTTGTTACCAGTTAAGAAATCTGGAACAAAGCAGCGGTCTTGATGACAAATGGTGTATTTGTTACACACTTTGCAAGCCTTCATCCCGCATGATGCATAAAAAAAAACTGGAATGTATGTTAAATGCTTCGTTCAAACCGTTACAGTATTATGTTCAACGTGACTATTGCTGCAATGTGACATTTTGCGCTGCATCACTGCCTTTTTTTTTCCCTTTCTCCCTGGTCTCTTCATACGGCTGAGTGAGCTTGACATTAACAGAACACGTTCCATGTGCGACTTTGCTTTCTCAGCATGATGTTCGGGGTCTCCATAGCTGAAGACGAGATTTGCAGAACAGAACACAGTCATCTGAATTACTTAGAATTTTGTCAACATTAGTCAAACCGCATTTGCTTAACGCTGATTACTTGCCTAATGTCGACACTGAGTATGCAACCTACCTAATGTCAACATTTGGTGGGGGGGAAAAAAAAACTGCCTGCTGCTGACATAAGGCATTTTGGTTTGTGAAGCTACCAGTAAGCAAGAAAATGATTTCTCTCTCTCTCTCTCTCTCTCCTCTCTCTCTCTCTCTCTCTCTCTCTCTCTCTGTGTGTGTGTGTGTGTGTGTGTGTGTGTGTGTGCTTTCTTTGGAATCCTTCATACACTTTGAGGCCAAAATGGTCGCATTTTCTTATGTGCTCTTACCTGTTCTATTGCTTATTAAATTGGGAAGAAATACCTCTTCCCCAAGTGTTCTTGCAATGTTGCGTCCCATGAGAGTGCACACGATACGTTGTGTAGTAAGAATACAGAGGATAATTTATTAGTTGATACGGTAGTGATTAGGACAGTCGAGTGTCCAGTCTTCTGAACTTAACCATCAGCATCATTTCAATGGTAGAGATTGAAGAACTTATCGCTATATTTGTGTATATTCCTTTTTGTTTGTTTTCTCTTCTCTCTCTCTCTCTCTCTCTCTCTCTCTCTCTCTCTCTCTCTCTCTCTCTCTTCTCTCTCTCTGCATGCTTATGTGCTTTCGTGCGTGCGTGCGTACGTACGTGCAAGCGTGCGTGCGTGTATGTGTGTGTGTGTGTGTGTGTGTGTGTGTGTGTGTGAAGAAATTCTTGACGTGTGATTTTGGATTACAAACTATGTCTGAATCTGATGCATTCAGCTGTAGTGTTTGACGTTCAGCTATTGCATCCTTCAGTTCATGTGTTGTGATTCCATCAACGAGACTATTTTGCGCTAGAGTGTGAATGAAAATGGCCACATTTTTTTTCTTTTGATCCACAATAACAACAGCAACAACAACAGCAACAATACTAGCATGCATCATCATCATTACCGTTATCATCATTACCATAACCATCGTCATCATCATCATCATCATCATCATCATCACCATCATCATCATCATCATCGTCGTCGTAATCGTCGTCATAATCATGATTTTCTGGAAACTGAAGACAGTATTAAAAGCTGTTAACACACACTCTCTCTGCTGCGCAGTATTAAAAGCTGTTAACGCATACTCTTTCTGCTGAGCAGAACACCGAGTTACTCAAGCTCTTAGACCTAGTTTGTTTCTACGTTTGCTTGAATGATTGATTTCGTTTCCTCTCAAACGTTTTGCTGGTGATGTTAGATTAAAAATATAGGTTGAAAGGGATATGCAATGTGCAGTGACCTGGAAAAAGATACTAATGTCACAACTTTTTCTCTCTCTCTCTCCATCTCCCTCTCTCTCTCTCTCTCTCTCTCTCTCTCTCTCTCTCTCTCACACACACACACACACACACACACACACCTGCTTCCTTTCCACCCCTGTTCTCTCTCTCTCTCCCCCCCCCCCCTCTCTCTCTCTCTCTCTCTCACACGCACACGCACACACACACACACACACACACACACACACACACACACACACACACAACAACATCCCGCAAACGCAAGTGCCCTTTTCCCGATCCCTTCAAATATATTCTCACTGCACTTACTTCCACCCTTCCCCTGTAGGCACACACCTACCCCCCATCTCCTTTCTCTCACCTCGTCACGCAGATTGCAGGTTCTTTACTCAATTAGGAGTGGTGTCAAACAGGGGGGTGTGCTCGCACAAACACTCTCCGGCATCTTCTTCCCGTGCTGCTCTGCCCACGCCCTCTAACAGTCTGAAAACGACATCTTCCTTGACACTGGGATTGATGGATGCCTCTCCAGCCTGGAACGTCACCAAGCACAGATGACTGTGCGGAAAGTCCTCATCAGGGAGATGCTGTCTGCAGATAACGCCATCCTCATCGCCTGTACTGAGGATGTGCCTCAACGGCTCATCACTTGCTTCACTGATGCCTGCACAGAGTTCGGCCTCACGTCTTGGCCCTTGGTGTTTGTTGTCTTCAAGCTGATTGTGAGGCCAAATTCGGTGGTGGCATCAGCGAAGCTGGCAATGAGCCATTGTAGCATTTCCTCGGTGTGGGCATTGAAGGTGGCGTCTTCTGTGAAGAGCGTCTCCCTGATGAGAAACTACCTGCACCTTCGTCTTTGCTCGGAGGCGTGCCAGGTTGAAGAGGCTTTTGTCAGTCTAGTGTGGAGGAAGATGCCATCTTCAGACTGTCGAAAGGCGTAGCGCAGCAGCAGGGAGAAGAAGATACCAAAGAGTGTCGGAGCCAACACGCACACTTTTTGACATTTTTTTTCTTCTTCTCTCTCCGCTATTGAGGACAGAACAGCGAAAGCAAGAGAGAAGTTGTATGTAGCTTAAAACTGTTGTGGTCTCTCGGTGAACAAAAAATCCACATCTATTCTTTGAATTTGTTCATTCAGATTCTGCTAATGCTAACGTACGACTCAGAAATTTAGGGATTCATTTCAGGCCATAACTTGATTGAAAGGGGGCATCCGTTTCGCTTTGAGAAAAATGTTAGATGTCAGCGTTACGACACCTAATGTCCCCGTCTATGGTAAATGTGGTAGATATTCTCTTAATGCTCATGCACACAAGAATGATAAAATATTGGGTGAATGTTTGAGAATGTCTGATGATCGTTTACCTCTAAAATGATAAAATCTTGTTATCTCTCCATGATGAAAATTAGAACAACTGGGTTTCTTCTGCCGGTTATACAATACGAACATGTGTGGGAACACCAAGGTGTTCAAATGTAATTTTTTTTCCTAGAGAGGACAAGCAAAGGCTTATCGATTGTTTCATACGAGAAGGGGAGGCTCAATTGATAGGGAAAAGCTGGTTTGCATTTCATGCTCTTTCAAACAATCTTTTGGTACATCTTAATACTTATCGACCTAGAACTGTGTGTTAAAAAAAAGATGTTATCCAGATTTATATTAGGCGTTTTCAGCATTACGTATACGTGCATCACTACCAATATTGTAGTAATGCCCACCCACCCACCCCACTAGGCCGCCCACTCCTTACAGTCCATTTTGTGAGTGTCCCAGAAAATGATATTCATTTTACACTGATTTGTCCCAAATATCCAAACCCTAGAGAAAAAGGCATCCCCCAAAATGATTACAATCACCCTTTTACTTTCCTTTATGCTTACACACGTGTAACACTATTTTTCTATATGCCTCACTTGCATGCAAGTCATGAAGCACCTTTCTTTTTCTTTCGTTTTCATACAAGTGCTTCACGTATCTCTCCTGGTTGGCATTCCCCTCCCCCCCTCCTCCCCCCCCCCCCCCCCCCCCCCCCCCCCCTTTTTTTTTCAGACGTGTAATACTAGATGTATGTACAGTCTGGCAGCATATCTAATGCACTTAAAAAGTGTATCCGATCATAAACATATCCAGGATCGATACCAAAACAAAATGAGTTTACGAAAACAGTAGGTTTACAATAGAAAGAACCCATTTTCATGGTGTTTGACCGATCGGCAAATCAACATTGTACGTTTGTAAGATACGCTACACGCACGCGCGCGCGCGCGCACACCCCCCCCCACCCTCACCCCCCCCCCCCCCCCCCCCCCCACACACACACACACGCACGCACACACACACACACACACACACACACACACACACACACACACACACACACACACACACACCACACCGAGACCGAGAGAGAGGCACACCAAAACAGAGTAATTACACTTGTTATGGCTATGCGGGTCAAGAAGAATAAATTGACTTAAAAATCCATGCACAACATGCGCGGTATTTTTCAGGTATCCCGCGTTTGCTAGCGTGTTTTCGTGCGTACGTGCGTGCGTGTGTGTATGTGTGTGTGTGTGTGTGTGTGTGTGTGTGTGTGTGTGTGTGTGTGTGTGAGTGTGTGTGTGTGTGCATGTGTGTGTGTGTGTGTGTGTGTGTGTGTGTGTGTGTGTGTGTGTGTGTGTGTGTGTGTGTGTGTCTGCGTGTCTGTGTTTGCGTGCGCACGTACGCAAAATCACAGGTCAGAATAGAATGGACATCATCAACACCAAAACAACTGCTGAGCCATCGATAATCAGGTCCATCTGCCCAGGTGTGGAATACATCATGAATCAGAACAAAACCACTCTACAATCCTGCAGCTCAGTTACTCAGACCGTAATGACCAAAGGCATAGACGTAGATTTCCAACAGGGTCTGGAGTCATATATGGAGTGCGCGACAATTCTACCACTTGGTGTAATATGCAACTCGGGTTAGAAGACAATATGATTGCAAGAGTGCACATTGTTAGGTTGGCGTACTGGTGTGAATCAACTCGGTGGGAATTCGATGTTGTAGACTCTTACACAGTTACATGTAGTAAACAACGCCACGACGAATTCTATACTGATCGTCGAGGACAAGTTCAGTGCCTATGCGACAACAATCCTCTGGTTCGAATGCACATTGACCTCATTTCAAGCCCAACCATTTTTGCCAAACATTGGTTTAACAGTTCTGGATACTTAATATCACCCAAATCATCTTTCAGTGCAATATTTACTGAAGACTTTAATCTCCCTGCTAAACACGTGCTCATGGTCAGTTCATTCCAGTCACACTCGTTGAATAGTTTTATGTGCAATTCAGAATGCAAGTTTATTGAAATCATTTACCACAAATTAAGCAAGCATAACAAAAAGGCTTTATGTGTTTGTGGTGCACTTAATAGGTCAGCTGAAATCATTTACGAGTCATATTTCAAATTTCGATATCCTTGTTATATAGGATGTGCAGTTATGTATTGCTCCATTCTTTCTGAAGATAGTCAAGCCCTAAAAGCGCACAGTAATTTTTTNACTTGTTATGGCTATGCCGGGTCAAGAAGAATAAATTATGAACTTAAAAACCATGCACAACATGCGCGGTATTTTTCAGGTATCCCGCGTTTGCTAGCGTGTTGTTCGTGCGTACGATGCGTGAGTGTGTGTATGTGTGTGTGTGTGGTGTGTGTGTGTGTGTGTGTGTGTGTGTGTGTGTGGTTGTGAGTGTGTGTGTGTGTGAGTGTGGTGTGTGTGTGTGGTGATGTGTGTGTGGGTGTGTGTGTGTGTGTGGTGTGGTGTGTGTGTGTCTGACAGGGTCTGGTTTTGCGTGCGCACGTACGCAAAATCCACAGGTCAGAATAGAATGGACCATCATCAACACCAAAACAACTGCTGAATCAGAACAAAACCAACTCTACAATCCTGCAGCTCAGTTACTCAGACCGTAATGACCAAAGGCATAGACGTAGATTTCCAACAGGGTCTGGAGTCATATATGGAGTGCGCGACAATTCTACCACTTGGTGTAATATGCAACTCGGTTAGAAGACAATATGATTGCAAGAGTGCACATTGTTAGGTTGGCGTACTGGTGTGAATCAAATCGGTGGGAATTCGATGTTGTAGACTCTTACACAGTTACATGTAGTAAACAACGCCACGACGAATTCTATACTGATCGTCGAGGACAAGTTCAGTGCCTATGCGACAACAATCCTCTGGTTCGAATGCACATTGACCTCATTTCAAGCCCCAACCATTTTTGCCAAACATTGGTTTAACAGTTCTGGATACTTAATATCACCCAAATCATCTTTCAGTGCAATATTTACTGAAGACTTTAATCTCCCTGCTAAACACGTGCTCATGGTCAGTTCATTCCAGTCACACTCGTTGAATAGTTTTTATGTGCAATTCAGAATGCAAGTTTATTGAAATCATTTTACCACAAATTAAGCAAGCATAACAAAAAGGCTTTATGTGTTTGTGGTGCACTTAATAGGTCAGCTGAAATCATTTACGAGTCATATTTCAAATTTCGATATCCTTGTTATATAGGATGTGCAGTTATGTATTGCTCCATTCTTTCTGAAGATAGTCAAGCCCTAAAAGCGCACAGTAATTTTTTCAACTGCTCCGTTCATTATTACAGCAAGTTTCAGGACCATTTGGAATGTAATCAGAACCCTGAGTGTGAAGATGGACGGGACGAGACAGAGCACTGCCCGTACAGCAGTCCTGGATGTCAAGGTCTGGTGGCCTCACGCAACAAATGCTTCAAACTAGTCGTACAAAAAGCATTAACTTCCTTTGCACATCTATCTTTTCGCTGTCGTAAGCTGGGTGGAAAAAACTAGCCTCACTAAAAACAAGACGGGAGCAGGTTGATTCTTTACACGTGTTCAGACGATATCATATGTTTGATATCTTTATTGGCTATACAGTCGGATGGAAGGATGTGACTTTTATGTACAGCAAATTTCGTAAGTGGTCTGACAATACTTTGATCTATAATATGAAACATGTTCTTTCTCAGTATTCACACTATCCTACCAGGATTGTGCACACAAAAATAATTTCCTCGATGGCACTCTACACATTGTTGGGAATAACAGATGTGTCAAAGGATGCTGCGTTGTGTGTGAAATCAAAACAAGATCCCCCCCAACGAGTTTCCCTTACAAGTCCAACTGACTGGCACAGATTCACCACACTCTGTTCTAAGCATCACACAGCAGGTATTGTTTCGTTGTCCAAAAGGCCATCTGACTCAACTATTTCTTTCATGTGATCCCTTCACTCATTGTGGCACTACGGTTTATTCACAGTTGTGTAAACTGGTGAACGCCAGCTATTACCTAGTCAACAATGTGTTTGCTCCTGACAGTTATGCCCTGTTTCCTTGTGAAGACAACAGCATAAACCTGCATTACACTTTCGTCTGTGACTTCAGACAGGACTGTCCGGACAACAGTGATGAGTCATTCTGTGTCCATCCCCACTGTGATGGGTTTCTGTGCCTGAATAGTCAGTGTGTATTACACAACCAACGTTGTAATGACTATTCCGACTGTCTGGATGATTCTGATGAGAAGGACTGTGCCACGTGTGATGATTTTTCTGTGTTCTAATGGTCAGTGTATTTCCTCCTGAAAGACGATGCAATGGCGTATATGACTGTTTGGATGCATCAGATGAAATTTCGTGTGTCCATAGGAAGATTCACTCATACAGTGAGATAGGAGTAGATAAAAAGCAGCGGTTTTACATTAATCTTGATGGTGCTGGTTACTTTACTCAGCAGGTGATGAAATCTGAAGAGTATTGTCCTGACAGTCATTATTCTTGCACAGAGGAGTGGCTGTACTGTCTCCCTGTCTACACTCGATGCAATGGGTTTTCTGACTGTGTTCATGGGGAAGATGAACAAGGTTGTGAGACTGTTTCGTGCGTTGGTAACTATCTATGTCGAGCTTCCAAAATATGTGTACACCTATATCACTTGTGTGATGGTTGGGGTCAGTGTCCACAGCGTGATGATGAGCTAATATGTGACAGGAAGTGTCCGGAAGGTTGTCTCTGTCGAGGTGACTTTGTATTATGTAGTCATCCTTTTCCTGTAGAGTTATTCCCTCAAATTCGTTACGTAGATGCCAACGGTTCAGGAATGTCTCCAGCAGACTTTAGCAATACTAGATACCTAATACATTTGCGTTTGTCTCATTGTTTCCTTGTGAACGTTTCAGGTATGAAGTGTAACAATACACAGTATCTTGATCTAAGCCACAATAGCTTCAACATCCTTAATATGCGTCATCTTACTGACCTATTCAATTTAAAGATCCTGCTCTTACAAAACACCCCTCTGAGCCAAACAAAAATGGGGCTGCCATCAAAAAGTATTTCACTATGCATTGAGGCGGTTGGACTTATCAAAAACATTTCTTCAGTCGCCCAGTAAATTGTTACTTATGTTTTTCCCCAGTTTAATCTATTTGAATCTATCTTCATCTTATATCAAGACCATTGGATCTAAAGGATTTAAAAATACACCAAAACTAACTGCATTAGATTTAAGAACCAACCCTGTTGAAAACATTCCATTGGATGTATTGTCAGGATCTAAATACATAACAGTAATCTTTTGGCCAGTCTTTGGCATTTGCTGTGATGCCTCGCTTAAAAAGAAATTAAATGAGATACATTGTTTTGCTCCTGACAGCGTATTTTCTTCGTGTACAAATCTCATACCGAACGATATGTATCAGATTTTCTTTTGCTTGCTGTGTACGTCTGCCATTTTCGGAAATGTTATTTGCTTTCTAGCTGTGTCTGTTCAGAAAGGTTTTTTCAAAACCTGTTTCAGAATAACTATTTCAACCTGCAGTTTGCAAACATCTGTACGGGGGTTCATGTTGGCATTAACCTGATTGTCAATGAAGTATTTCACAAGGAATATATACAGTATGAACAGACGTGGTCTGATAGTGTACTATGCAAAATAAATGGATTTCTTTTTCTTTCATCTACTGGAGTGTCAGTTCTGATCATTGGAGTTATCACTATTGATCACACATTATCATGTGTTTCCCTGAGATTCCTTGGTACTGAGCACCATGCCAATGGCTGTGGCATGTGCAGTGGCTTGGTGTATAGGGATCCTGTTGTCACTGGTACCATTCCTTCCTGGACTCTCACACTGGGGCCTGCAGGGCCAGTCTGGTCTGTGTCGACTGGCTTTATTTGATCACCATCATTCTGACCCCAGGTTTCGGTGGTTCACAGTTCTTGTTGCATTCAATTTCGTTTTGTGCTTCATGCTTGTCGCAGCTCAAGCCGTCATCTTCAAGCACACTCCACGATACAGAATTGCGCTTGATCACGGAAAGAGATCAGTTTATGATTCAATCCACTTTACTGCAAAAGTACTTTTGTCAGTGCGATTTGCTGGTTTCTGTTAGGTCTGGTCCTGACTATTGATTCTCAAGATGTAATTGCTGTAGGAGCTCTTTATCGGGCCATGGTGGTGTTTATGTTACCACTCAGCTCAGCTCTCAACCCACTTCTCTACATGTGGAATGCAGTAACACAGCGACGACAGCAGGAACAAGAGCTGAGAGCAATAGGAATGTTAAATCACGACTGTTACACCCAAAGAACAATTAAGTTGACTACCTCTCCCTCCCTACCCTCCCTCTCTCTCTCTCTCTCTCTCTCTCTCTCTCTCTCTCTCTCTCTGACATTGAGGAGATGCACCTGGCAAATTCTATAAAATTCTTTGTAAGAGCAAATGAAGTCTTCTGACCCAACAGAGGCAACCACCTTCAGAAGGAAACCCTCATTCATATTAACAGTGCCATCCTGACACAGAAATAGATCAGAGGATGAGCTGATTTCTGACCGCAAAGAGCATACCACGGAAGACCAGACAGCGCTCCGCTCCTGAATCAGAACTTTGAACATGGTTTCCACGCGAGTTGTAAACCATCGTCGTCTTTGTCAACCTGACCAAGGGCATTTGACAAATGACCAAAAGAAGGTTTCTTCCTGAAGTTGCTCAAAAAAGAAGGCCTGTATGAGTGTGTACCACTGACTTCAAAGCTGCCTATTGCAAAGGTCAGCCCATGTAAACTCAGATGGTCAGATGAGCACGCGAATGGAGTTCGGACAGTGTGTACAGTAACATTTGCCTACTCTCTTTGTGGTATTCGTTGACAGTCTCGCTGACTAGCTGTCCACCTGTATCTCGTAAGCTTACTTGTTGTCGACCCAGCAATGTTGTCCAGAAGAGAACAGACAAACGCAGCTGCAAACAGGATGCAGGCAGCGTTGAGACTGAGCTCAGACTGAGCAAGGAGAACATGGCTACAATCAAGAAAACAAACAAACAAACAAAAACCAAAGCCACGTGCTGTTCTTTCCCTTCTCCTGCCCCTCACCCCCATCCCCACCCCCTTCCCACAATCCCATTCCCCATCCGAGGAAGAAGAATTCAGCCAAGTGATGGATATTCCGCTTAAAGACAAGCCAGCTTATCTTGGGTTGACAGTGGGCAGCCGACTCGCTTGCTTCTCGAACATTAGCATGGGTTGACACAGGGCAGCCGACTCGCTTGCTTCTCGAACATTAGCATGGGTTGACAGTGGGCAGCCGACTCGCTTGCTTCTCGAACATTAGCATGGGTTGACAGTGGGCAGCCGACTTGCTTGCTTCTCGAACATTAGCATGGGTTGACAGTGGGCAGCCGACTCAATTGCTTCTCGAACATTAGCATGGGTTGACACAGGGCAGCTGACTCAATTGCTTCTCGAACATTAGCATGGGTTGACAGTGGGCAGCCGACTCGCTTGCTTCTCGAACATTAGCATGGGTTGACACAGGGCAGCCGACTCGCTTGCTTCTCGAACATTAGCATGGGTTGACAGTGGACAGCCGACTCGCTTGCTTCTCGAACATTAGCATGGGTTGACAGTGGGCAGCCGACTCGCTTGCTTCTCGAACATTAGCATGGGTTGACAGTGGGGCAGCCGACTCAATTGCTTCTCGAACATTAGCATGGAATGACACAGGGCAGCCGACTCAATTGCTTTTTCGAACATTAGCATGAGTTGACACAGGGCTGCCGACTCGCTTGCTTCTCGAACATTAGCATGGGTTGACACTGGGCAGCCGACTCAATTGCTTCTCGAACATTAGCATGGGTTGACAGTGGGGCAGCCGACTCACTTGCTTTCTCGAACATTAGCATGGGTTGACACAGGGCAGCCGACTTACTTGCTTCTCGAACATTAGCATGGGTTGACACAGGGCAGCCGACTCAATTGCTTCTCGAACATTAGCATGGTTGACAGTGGGCAGCCGACTCGCTTGCTTTTCGAACATTAGCATGGGTTGACAGTGGGCAGCCGACTCACTGCTTTTCGAACATTAGCATGGGTTGACAGTGGGCAGCCGACTCACTTGCTTCTCGAACATTAGCATGGGTTGACAGTGGGCAGCCGACTTACTTGATCCTCGAACATTAGCATGGGTTGACAGTGGGCAGCCGACTCACTTGCTTCTCGAACATTAGCATGGGTTGACACAGGGCAGCCGACTTACTTGCTTTTCGAACATTAGCATGGGTTGACACAGGGCAGCCGACTCAATTGCTTCTCGAACATTAGCATGGGTTGACACAGGGCAGCCGACTCGCTTGCTTCTCGAACATTAGCATGGGTTGACACAGGGCAGCCGACTCGCTTGCTTCTCGAACATTAGCATGGGTTGACACAGTGGGCAGCCGACTCAATTGCTTCTCGAACATTAGCATGGGTTGACACAGGGCAGCCGACTCACTTGCTTCTCGAACATTAGCATGGGTTGACAGTGGGCAGCCGACTCGCTTGCTTCTCGAACATTAGCATGGGTTGACAGTGGGCAGCCGACTCAATTGCTTCTCGAACATTAGCATGGGTTGACAGTGGGCAGCCGACTCACTTGCTTCTCGAGCATTAGTATGATGCACAGCAATGTAATCATGGAAGCTGGTTCGATGAAAACTAGCGGGCATTGAATTGAAAGGGTCCAGTGTTGACTTTTGTTAGATACCATCCCATTGTGGAATTGATTACGTCGAATACGTTGACCATCTTGCAAAAAAATGGGGTGAGAAACACCTTAAATGCTATTGAACTGGCTTGCCTTTTATAATAAAGAATGCAACAATACGACTTTTAGTGACAAACCATTTTTTTTTTTTTTTCTTCTTCTGTGACAAAGTATTTTTCGTCATTGAATACTCCATGTGCAAGTAGATCAGTTGTGACCTTGTCGTTAAGACTTTTGTTAAATGATCTAGCGACAAAGTACTGTAGAACCATTAAGTGTGTCTGTTCTGCAGAATTCACAACTGAGCATATAATGTAAAATGTGCTTCAATGAAAAGTTTCCTACCTCCAGAAGTCGTAGTATGTATTTTGCCTTTTTAATGTTAAGTTATTTTGGGGTCAGTTTAATCATTTCAACCATTCAATATTTAGATTAGCTGGTTATTTCGCATGTAGTCTTATTGCACTTTTCTCTCTCTCTCTCTCTCTCTCTCTCTCTCTCTCTCTCTCTCTCTCTCTCTCTCTCTCTCTCTCTCTCTGTTTACAGAAAATTGATGATGTAAAAAATTAAGAAAGTTTTGCTGCTTTTTATGCTTAAGTCTCAAATCACCAACACGAAGAAAAGACTGAATAGAACAACGAACCAACCATGAGGAAGTGTCTACATCAGTATGCAAACTCAGATGTACATAAGATCTGTTCGAACCTGCACGGAATAATTCTCCACCTCCTGATCTATAACAGCGAAAAGGAACACGGACCATTTGAACATTATGCAAGATTCCTGCCTCTGAGCAATCACAGCTGGCATGAACACCACTCCCATAACTGCAGATGGAGAAAATGTCTGCCTTGTGCCGATCCAATGGAGAAGAAACAAGTGTCACCTGAGACAATGAAGATGCTTCCATCTATCGACTGAACTCCACACTCCAGGGTGTGATCAAGAATCACAGGGAACGGCAAAGCACGAATCACCTGGTAAAAGGCGCTTGAGCGAAAACGCAGAGAACATCTCCCGCTCAGACACACACAATGAGAAGTGATCCTATGCTATAAGGAGACAGCCTGTTCATATTCTGTCTTTCGTCCTAGATGTTCCTACAGTCGGATCAAACGAAGAAATAAAGAGTACATCTGAAAGATCTGACTCTTGAAATGCTTGATTGGATCTACCTGTCTAGCCTACACTTGCGTCTGCACAAATGGCTAAGAAGAAAATGTTGAGTAAAATGGAGTGGGTGGTGTCTCTACACACGATATCGTAAGGGCAGCTTTCATACCAAGACTGTGGCTAGTGGTCAGTTTCCTATTACTTTACAGCTGAGGTCTGGTCATTGTCTCATGGTGCTCAGATCATAAATGCAAAAACATGGCCAGCTCACTCGGTTTTCTCGACTGATTGCCGAGCTTTTCTCCTGAGTTTTAAGTCTGACAAGGGAGACCACATTCCTAGGGACACTAGAAGAAAGTTTCAAAACTGGGATCCAAAACGAACCTGTTATATGTTCTTCCTGGCGCTATCAGTTAGACAGAAAGTAGATATTCTCAAGCTAGGTAACAGTAGGAGACAGAACCTCTCTCATCCCTTCAAGCTGAGGGACGCCCCACATAGATGAGTGCAGTGCAGCACTACTCTACAGACGCCAGCTCACGTTTTCCCGTACTGTCCCATCCTTGACACTCACAAACAGGTAACGTGGCCCCTCAAGTGGACAGGGGTGACTGCTGTGAGGACCAGCAATATCACTAAGGCTGATGACGGACTTAGGCCACAACACTAGACCACCTATTTAGCACGACGGAAACACTGAAAAGAAGAAAGAAGAAGAAGAAGAAGAAAGAAGAAGATGAAGAAGAAGTAAAAGGAGGAGGAGGAGGAGGATGATTGGATAAACTGTAAATGAACACGTATATCAAGTCGCAAAGAAAATGTGTTAATAGCTTCGTTCAGTTCAGTTCAGTGATTTATTTAATGTATTTTCATCGCCAGATGATATTAGACACTTAACTAAAGAAAAACAAAAAGAGAGAGAAAACCTCCACACTTAACTTATCATCCACGTTAGGACTTTCAAACTTTAATAGCTTCGTTCTTGCTACCAAATCTGGCTAATTCATTTCCACACTTCTCGCTTGCTCAACATCGAAATAACTCCAGAACGTTTCACGCACACATTGTTGTGAAATTTGATTTGTCCATTGCTATGTAGGCTGTCACTATCTGATCGCCCACATGTTTTTTTTTTCTGATTTCTTTGTAAGATAACTGACTTACAGCTTCGCGAGATTCTCAGACTAAAGTTTAAATGTTGTTTTCTGACCCCGCATCTTTTTTTCTGGAACCGTTGCCTTGATTTTGTCATATACCTGACATCGTTGCTACAAAGATCAGCGTGGAACATGGTATTCAATCTCGTAAACTTGATCCACTTCCAACATCTTCCCTCAGTCACTGTCTTCATACATTCCTGCACCACGGCACAACCATGATCAATAATTGTCTGTCCACTGGCTCACTTCCATTCTCTTTCAAATGGACAATCCACAGGCCTTTCATGAAAAAAAGTCTGTTCTTGATCCTGAAAATCGGTAGCACGACAGACCTGTTCCAGATCTCCCTGTTTCTTTTTTGTTTGTTTGTTTCAGAATTAATTTCTAAAACGTCGTTCTTTGCACCGAATGGACCATGTTCATTTTTTTACGATCTCATTTAGCCTGCCTGTTTGGCAGTAGTATGGAAATCGCTCTTCCTAAAGTCTGCGACGACTTACTGACTGCCCGTAACAACAATGATGTATCACTTCTTTCTTTGCTGGACATCTCTACAGCATTTACTACCATCGACCTTACTAATCTTCTGTCCCATCTGCATACCTCGTTCTCTCAGACAAGTCCTGAACTAGTTTCATTCCTTAATCAAATGACAGTTATTAAGTTGTCCGAGTTCTGCACACAGCGCACTCACACGCGCGCGTGCGTGCACACACACACACACACACACACACACACACACACACACACACACACACATACACACACACACACACGCGCGCACGCACGCACAAATTCTATGAGCACTCCATTAAACACATTTGCATCAATTTATTAGTGTACATCCTCTAGAGTACATACCTAGTTTTCTCTCCTTGTAGACCGCATATTTGTCGCAACCCGTCGATTTGTCGCATTTGCAACAGCGATAGCCTGGGGTTAGTGATAGTCAGTGAACACAGTTAGAGACTGCCATTGAGTACAATTAACTTGGATTTGTTTTCACACCAAGAATGGGTATAAATAGAGGTGCAGACCCCCTGCAGTAAATGGTAAGCGAGCATGCTTCGAAAGTAGACATTTCGAAGGATTGTTTTTTTCCTGATTTTTTGTCACGCCCGGGTACAACCCATTCTCTTACATGCTTCAGAAATGTGGGGACTCCATAGGGTAGAAAATACTGAAAAGAAAGTTAAAAGAAAAATGACTGTACCATCGATCAAAAGAGACAAACATACTACGAGAGAAAATACATCGCATTTCGACTTCTTTGGTCTTCTTCAGGCCAGAAGAATCACATTGAAGATAGACTGTGCGCCCAGTTTGAGGTGATGAGTAATTGTTCGTTCTTCGCTTCCGTTGTGGTCAAAACGCATCGTTTTTGCTCGGAGGTACAGAATTTTCTTCTCTTTTGTTTCGATTTTTGACTACAGTCACCTCATTTTGAAATTGAAGCTCTTTCTAAGCGTACTACTTAAGAGTATCAAAACAGATTTGTTATGGGAGAATGAGGGCGCTATCCTCTGCATGTAAATAGTGCATTTAGATGCATTCATCACTCGCTAAGACTAAAGAAGATAGACATGCATGGATCACCATGGCCAGCGTATTTGATATTTTGAAAATGGCAAGAAATGCTGGGTGTCTGGAGTAAACAATATTTCAGTTGGCCGCGGATTTGGGTTAGTTTGACTGGCTCAAGGAATTTGTCGTGAACAAGCTTGTATCGCTGTTCAGGTGTCACCTCAGCCGCAGCATCACACTACTGGATACACTGAAATGACAAAGTGAGAGATTCAAGTCCATTGAGAACCGACCGTCTCCCCACCACTGGAAGTGATTTAGTGCAATGCGAATTGACGCTGGGCTCACGAAAAGCAGATGCGAGGACATTCATAGGTGGTTGGACAGCCCTGAAAGGCGGACACGAGAGCTAGCCTCCACACAGGAAGATACCACAGAAGAATGTCAATGTGTCAAAAACGGACTTCGAAAAGTTATCTCCAGCTTTGGAAAAAAAAAAAACGGAAGTGGACTCGCTCAAAGAAAACTGTAACAAAACTGGAAGGTTTCTCACGCAGAGACAATCTTCGTTTCTGCGGTGTGCCTGAAACAGGTAAAGTTGAAGACTATGACCCCATGTACAGGACTAATCACTGATACTCTCAACAGCGTCGAGGGACCAATTAGATAGGCAAGCACAGACGGTCACCCCAACCTGTGGTTGTTCAGTCAGTGGAAAACCGAAGATGGCTGTGACCACAGACTGACTTCAGAGGCAGACTTAAAGTCAAAGGCGTCACAGTATTCAATGTCTTCAGCAGACAAAAGGCCAGCACCGAAGCACATGCAAGGTAAGAGAGGAAAGTGGCCTTTGTAAAGAGAGGCAGACTAGCTGTGGAGCCCAGAAGACCTGACTCCAGAACGTACGCCGAGGCAGCAGCGGATCCGACACCACCTCTAAGCAGCCAGCAGCCAGTGCTACAGAAGGCCAACGGCAGGGAAGGAACGTGGAAAGCGTGACAGTGATTCCCTTTGTCGCCTCAACCCGTGTAACCATCCATTTTAACTCCCCTCCACTTTTTTTTAACTCCCCGGGAGTTAGAATTAGCACGTGCCAAGTTTAACTTCCCCGGGAGTTAAAACAAACCATGCCAGAATGACCCCCCCCCCCCCCCATGTTAGTTACTATATGAGAAATAAACGTTTAATATAACTCCCCCTCCCTCCCTCCTTCCGTACCCCCCGCCCCCCTCTCTCTCTCTCTCTCTGGTCTTGTGATAGGAAAGGACAGACAACTACATGATGCTCACGATGGTAGGTCTTAAATCGGAAAATAAAGAACCTGAGTGGAAGTTTGTGTCTGCAGACAGGACGCCATCGTAACATCCAGAAACGCACGGTGTCCCTTTGGTACACTGAATAGAATCCTTAGCGATATACTTGACTGTCCAAAAAAAAAAAATAAATGCAAGTCACGTCTCTCTCTCTCTCTCTCTCTCTCTCTCTCTCTCTCTGTCTCTCTGTCTCTCTCTCTCTCTCTCTCTCTCTCTCTCTCTCTCTCTCCGCATCATATCATTTTATCTGAGCACATCGTGCACATATGTATATCATGCACACAGCCAATAAAATAAGAGCACATCTTTGTCAATGGCCGTGTGGTGGATTTGTTTCAGCTGGATCGATCCAACAGAGACAACAGAGAACTCAATGCAGTGAGGAGCCATTTCTCACGTCTTCTGAGAGGGTAATTCTCCAACATACATAGATATCACACACACACACACACACACACACACACACACACACACTGTAAAATTCTCTTAAAGTAGCGTTCACAATCTCCTTCGTTTTTATCCCCATTTTGATTTCTCCCCAACCTCTCCCCCCAAACCCCGTCTCTCTCCCCGCCCCCTCCCCCCCCCCCCCCCCCCCCCCCCCCCCTTCCGCACTTCCTCGATGCACATACATACTGGTTGTTACTGGGTGGGCTTTTTATGCTGGTGAAAAGCCCATCGAAAATGATCTACACTCCCGCTGGCATATATAATTAAAAAAAAAGAAAACCTCGTTTTCTAATTCTTTATCGACAGAACACACACACACACACACACACACACACACACACACACACACACACACTGGTAGTGCAGTGTCTCCGAAAGTGGGTGGCCTCATTACTGTCGACCCGATAGTGATGGCTTCCTGTTTATTACTGGAGCAGAGACTGCAGTGTAAATGTGTGTCTGGCAGAAGAAGATGAAGAAGAGGGAAGAAGTAATGTGATGATTTCATTATTTGCGATTTCATCTACCTTGCCATTTTCAGTTTTCAGTCCCCTTGCGGCTGTGTTTAAAAAAGATGAAAGAGAGGAGTTGTCAATTATCGTGTAAAAGCATTCAGCAAACTCATGACATACCTGTTTTGTTTAAACAAATCTTAACTGTTAGCGAACCGCCAAGGGAATCGTAGACAAAAAAGTCACAAGACAAAAACACGACGCGTTTCGACCTCTTAGGTCTTCTTCAGGCAAACAAATAGGACAATGAAAATGAACGAAATTGTCTCTTAGTTTAGAGCCCTTCAGCGCAAGGTAGGCAGGCGTTGAAAACTTTGATTCAACGCCTGCCTACCTTGCGCTGAAGAGATCTAAGCTTAGTGACAAATTCGTTCATTTTTATTGTCCTATTTGTTTGCATCTTGCCTGAAGAAGACCTAAGAGGTCGAAACGCGTCGTGTTTTGTCTTGTGACTCGTTTGTCCACGTTCCTGTCGGCGGTTCGCTAACATTTATTTAAGATTTGTTTAGATTTCCGCCTGCTGCAGTCGTCTCACTTTGCAACTAGATCTGTTTTGTTTAGTTCCTTTGTTTCGCTGAGCCAGTTTTGCGTCACTATCTTTTGGTCTCTCCCTTTGTCTGTAATTAAATCATTAGAATCATTGCGGATCTCTTGTCACAACATATTCAGTGTTCCCTGTATATTGAAGTTTAATGAGTATGTATTGGGGGTAAGACTAAGCAATGCAGGGGAATGGAATAGCTTGGATATATTCTAGGATGGGATGAGTCAGGGTGGCGACGGAGATGGGGGTAGATGACGTCACCTGCCGGATGATTTCAGAATACTGACTTTACATTTCAATGTGTAAGAAACGTTCACTAATGCTTATTGCTTTACGATGGATGTACAAATAATGCCCTTTCCCCTGCTGGAGTGTTGTGTTCCCTACATTCCATTCCATTCCATTCTGCATTCCATTCCATTCTGCATTCCATTCAATGCAGACAAAACACTGTGTAAGAAAAAAAAGTTCCTTTCTTTAGTCATAATCATTCGTTTACACCATGCTTTGGAAGCATCTTTCTACAGAACCAGAGTTAGCTGGATCGCTTGCATGGCTTGATAATATTGTTTGATTGTCTGATAAACTCTCTCTCTCTCTCTCTCTCTCTCTCTCTCTCTCTCTCTCTCTCTCTTGCAATCTTTCCCTCCAACAAAAATCTGAGTCATGTCAGTAAAAAGATGAATGTTCTCTTCATAGACAACCATGATTCTTTCACAGCAGCATCAGGGGCTCCGCGCCTGGCATTGTACCAAAGCCTGACCCACCTCAGTGCAAAAGGCACAGCAAAGCTTGCTGTGAATAAAGCATGCGTGTCTAACCTGGATAGAAGAATATCACTTTAAAAGATCCGCTAATAATGACCGAAATACCCAGTTTGATCCCCAAAATCAAGATCAGGAAATCACAGAACGGATTCAAAGTGTAAACAGTCGTTTTCCCAGGTCCGAGATGGTCGTCCTACGTCAGTGACCAGAGAAAATGGACAACAGCTGTATTCACAGGTCACTGATAATGGAGAATGCCCTCATTCCTCCTCTACCCATCATTTCGCGTCACTTCCCAAACAACGCTTGCAGCATGCAATGCCATCAGCAAGTCCCTAATCGCACACTTTCCTCTCTCAGTCAATGTTGACCGGGGCATGAGTTCACGTCAACAGACTCCTCCCTACCAGTTCCCTTCTGAACATGTCGGTCAGCGGCCTGTATCTGGACAACATGCTCCACCCCATCAGTTCCCTTATCCCCAGGATTTCCGACAGAAGTCTTTTCCCCATCATCATGCCCCTCCCCTCCATCTCCCTCGTTCTGGGGACATAGAGGATAATTCCGTCCCTCTCCAGGGAGCCCCGTCCCACCCATTCCTCTATCCTGAAGCCATCAGAGAGCTGTCCTCTCCCCACCACATGGCCCAGCCACTCAGGTCTCTCACCCTAGAGACCTGAGACAAAAGTCCTTCCCCCAAGAACCGGTCTTTCCATACCTGTTTCCTCTCCCTGTTAATGTTAATGAGAGAGCCATGCAGTATCCTCAAATTCCAATGGTCTCCTATTCCGGTGTAAACAAACCGGAAATTAACCACCTGCATCATAACACGCAAAGGATTTCTCCTCTGTTTCTCTGTCACGAAAGAAGTTTTCCCAGTGTTGAGAACACAAATTTTGCTGGAAGAATGTACAACTATCCTGAAGTACTCCAATATCCATGTGCCGACCTCCCCTGCCCAAGGTTCTAGCATCAAAGGGGATCTGCTTATTCCTTTTGCTGTGCAGCTAATAAACAATATGGCATCTCAATTTCTAGCACAACAGCAAACTTTTAAAACCTAGTACCTCGTGTGTTTTCTTGTGTGGGGACAAGAACGTACGTATTTCAATGCCATTTGTTCATGTAACAGTAATGGATTTGCATGTGATATATACTATGGTATATTCATTGCGCTGATCGCGAAAAACGCATTAATCCTTTCCATTTCATTTTCCCCAGCCCTCATTCCCCTCTTTTGCCTTATCCCTACATCCCCTTACTCCCCATATTCTTATCATAGTTGCTGCTAGTGGGTTGGTGGGTGGGTGCGTGGGTGAATATTCATCAACAGAATGTGTAGAGGTAGTGCTGCAAGCTGTTTGCCCGAACTGCTTTCGAAGAAACTGATCTTTCAATTGCTGGCTGTTTTTTGGACTCCTCGATAATTGACTGTACATAATAGTTTAAGTTATAATGTTGTTTTTTTTGTGATTGAATTTTGTATGCTTAATCTTGATTTCAGTATTTTTGGAGCTATTGTGATTTTCCTATAATTCAATCAGTTATCTCTTTACTGAAACTATTTCTATATTTCTGTGAATTTTGTACCTCACGATAAGTTTGTGTGTGGTTGTTCCTAGTCGCGCTTATTAATCTCTTATTCATTTGTTCTCGTTCATTAGTTCTTATTATGTCTACATTGAGTACCTGGCCTTGTAAAGAAAGACTCCGGATTGGCTATCTAAATATTAAGCGTGTATTAAATAAGCTAACTGATATATCAGCGATCTTAGACAATTCCGGGAATCGCTTTCATCTGTTTTGTTTTTTCCGAATCACGATTAACAGACTGTGCATATGATTCTGATATAGCTATGCCTGGCTATAACGTTATTCGCCTAGATCCAAAAGCTAAAATGGACACAGGTTTGTTAGTTTACTACAAACAGTCGATAACTATAAAACAGAAAGGGAATCTGGAACAGTTTGGTGTCGGATCAATACGACTAGAAATAAAAATAAAGCGTATCAGTCCCATACTTGTCGGATTCATATATCGAAATCTGGCTGAAAGAACAAACTGGTTTGATAACTTTAGTGGAATGATGGATGCCACTGTACGTGGCAATGAAGAAATGTTTATGCCCGGTGACTTCAATATTGACTTGTTAAAGCCTGAAAAACAATGGACCGAAATGTATACCTCATTAAATTATACCAGATTGTGGATCGACCAACACGAATTACAACTAATTCCAGTTCTCTCACTGACCACATTTATGTCACATCTAAACATAACATTGTGGAAATCTCTTCTCCAGCGACTGGGTGCAGTGATCACTCCCCAGTTTGTATTACTTGGGGAAAAGGGGGATACAAATTCCAAAACCAGGTCATAAATCTAACCTACCTAGGTGTTTTAAAAGATTTAATGAAAATGATTTTTTTTTATCTGACCTGCTACATTCTTCTCTGTCCCAAATATACCAGTTTACCGATCCTGAGAAAGCAACAAATATTTGAATTAGTGTATTTTCCAATATCTACAATAAACATGCACCCATCAGAACCAAACTAGTAAAATACCGTCTTAAACCGCCGTGGATATCAAAGGAAATAGATAAAGAAATACACATCCGAGAACTTTTAAAAAGCGAAAAACGACGTTGGTTTTGCAAAGCAGAGAAATTTTGTGACGTCAATGAAGCGAAAAGCAAAGTAGAAATATTTTCAAGAGATGGTATCCAACAAAAACACTCAAGAACTATTTGGAACGCAATCAACAAATTGACAAACAAAGGGTATTCACAAACACAACTGAACAATACAATTATTATTTCCCCTGACACAGTTAACAACTATTTTGTTGATATTGCTGAAAACTTAATAAATAATGGTGAATGGGAAGAAAATGATCTAGAATTAGTAACTGAATATTGTAAGTCAAAGAATATTAATTCTTATGTGTCGATTCCTGACATAACAATACCTGAAGTATTTGCATACTTAATGTCACAGAAACAATAAAAGATCAAAGTTATTTACGACTTGGAATCTATAATTAAAATTAAGTTGTCTGCACCAGTCATAACAGACTCTCTTACTTACATATATAACCTATATATAGAGAAAAACTGTTTTCTGGAATGTTTCAAACAAGCTCAAGTTGTCTCATTGTACAAAACTGGAGATCCGTCCAACCGTTGTAAGTACAGACCTGTATCTGTTCTGTCAATTCTTTTAAAACCGCTCAAAAACATATCCAAAAATATTTAGTTACCCATTTAAACAAATATAATTTGATACATCCTAAGCAGTCTGGTTTTTGGGAAAACCATTCCTGCCACCGCCCTTAGGCAAATGATTGACAAATGGCTCTTGGACATTAATAACAATGAACTTAAAAGAGTTGTCGTCATTAATCTAGCTAAAGCTTTTGATGTTATAAACAACTCTCTTCTCCTGAAAAAGCTCTCTTTATATGGACTCTCTGAAAAATACACTTCAATTCATGTCCTCATTTCTTTCTCTGAAAAAACAAGTAGTATGTGTTAATTCCTCAAAATCAAATTTGCAGCCAGTAAAATATGGTGTTCCACAAGGATCCGTTCTTGGTCCTTTACTCTTTTCGATCTATATAAATGATTTACCGCTACGTATTCGATGTGACTGCGAATTATTTGCTGATGACAACTCTGTGCATTCTAACCACCCTCATTTGCAGGTTGTGACGTTCGATCTACGAGATAGTTTAAACAGTCAGTCAGTCATTCCCCTGACCGCTGGGGCCATTGGGGGGACGTGATGAGGCAGCCGCCGTTTCTCTCCAGGCTCTTCTGTTGGTAGCTGTCGTGAGGAGATCTGGCATGGTCATTTTAGTCCAGTCCTTTATATTATTGGATCAACTCTTTCTCTGCCGTCCTCGTCTGCGCCCTCCTTCAACGGTACCTTGAAGGATGGTTTGGGAGAGGGTATTGTGACGAATGACGTGGCCAAACCATGCCATCTTCCGTCGTTTGACGGTTGCCAGAAGTAGTTCGTGGGGCCCAGCTAGGTTGGTGACCAGGTTCCGCACATAATCATTGGTCTTGTGTTCTTTGTAGGAATTGCGGAGTGGTTTCCTCAGGTACCTGGTCTCAAACGCTTGGATTCTTCTTTCTGTTTCGGCAATCGGCACGTTACACATATCATGCACCCTGCGTAGGAAATTTGAAGAATGAAGGGAGTAAGGAAATCGCTTGCTTTTCTAACACAAGAATCTGGGAACATGTTCACACAGTTCTCAAAGCATTTGCATCTGGGGACAGTTGCGTTGCTGGTTCTCAGCTTTTCATAAAATAAGATTGTATGTTATAGTGAATGGGAAAGTCTCTCAGAGCCAGGGAGTACAAAGGGGCTATCGTCAGGGCGACCGAATTTCACTATATCTATTCATTTTGTGTTCAGAAGTACTAGTCCAGAGACACTTATCAAAAGGCTTATCACAACTTTTAGCAAAAGCATACTGTTACAAAATTCAGAAGAGGTTCTAGCAGAACCACTTTTCTACAATGATAAATTTACAGTAGGTAATGATGTTTTTTCTTTTTTTTTTTTAACTGGATAAGCAAAAGTATTGTTTTCGTCAGAGATATCACTGACGAAAATGATTTCTTAGATTACAAAAGATTTTGCAAAAAAAAAAAAAAAAAAAAAAAAAAAGAAAAAAAAAAAGGATAATAATTGCATAACGTAAATTTTCTGGAATATATGGGACGTGCTCATTCGAGAAGAAGCTGTTTGAGGGGAAAAAACACATTTAGATGACCAATGGAGAATGTAACCAAACGGCAAAAAGCTTGACAAGTTGTAGCGAATGTAAATAAAGGATGGAAAGCTTATTACAACGCTCTTTAGGAAGAGTTAATGATATCCGATATTAACTCATTTGCTCAATGGGAGTACAAACTAGGATTTGCTATGATTAAGCTTTATCTCACAGCAGGCTGTCGCTGACTGCTCCTAAATGGCAATGATACTCATAGCAATTCGCAGCACCTGACAGTGCATGGGAAGGAAGGAAAGGGGTGGTGTTTAGGATACGACGCGCTCATGCAATCGTTGTTAGGAGAGTTCGAGGATAATCTCTCTCTCTCTCTCTCTCTCTCTCTCTCTCTCTCTGCTGGCGATTTCTGAACGTTTCAGGTCATGTGCCTGTAAGGGTATCCGCATGAGAAGCGACGTTAGTCTGAGCGCTGCATGTTTGTTTGTTTTTTCTCTGACTTGCGTAGATGGCTGTTTGTCATTGTCATTCTAAAAAATGCCTCTGATTTACACTGTCCTTGAGTCTGAACGAAGACATAGTCGTGAGGACAATTCAAACAATTCGTAGCACCACGCATATCAACATTCGAATGAAGACAGGCCAATAATAAATTGTTGAAAATAATCAACAGGATATCAATAGGAGCACGCACCAATAGTTAAGCCGTAGCATTTTCGACCGTCAAAATAATTGTCCACTGATATTCCGTCGATCGTAATCAATCAAGAATCCCTAATCATAGAGGCTACTGATCAATATTGATAATCAGTCATCATTATCATTTGAATCATTTATCCTCAATGTTCATTAATTCGACTTAAATCGCTTATCCTCTCCCATATCCTATCCCATATCCTAAAAAAAAAATATATACCATTAAAAAAAATAACTGATCAATAGTCATCATCAGTCATCCTCCATCTTTGGTCATTTATCAATAATCAATCATCCATAAAGCCACTAACATATTATTTACCGCCTTGATCTCCGATCAGTCTTCAGTTCTCGTTAATAACTGAGATCCTCAATCAATATTAATCAAAGTTTACGCATCCATCTATTAACTTCATCAATCCTACGGAATATTTGCCAGAGCTTAATTTGTCCATTCAAAGATATCATTCCACAGCATGAACACACACTGTCTTCGGTTCTTCCTCTTGTATCAGCTGTGATCTACTTCGGAAAACGTTGTACAGAAAACGTGAGACTTGTCTCACAGACATTTCATCGGCACAGGACATTACATACGACACACTTCCTTCAGCGTTATTGATAGCATTCACATTTTCTCTAAATACTTCATACACTCTGCATTCAAACAATACATGGACTCGTCTTCAATAGCTCCTTTGCAAACCGGACATAATAAATGTCTTGGTACCACATCTCTTCTGTATCTCAGTTTATGCACCCTTATTGGAGAAATGCCAAATCTAAACTTAACATACGCTTCTTTCTGACACCGTGATATCTCGTAATCCAAATAATGTTCTGTTCGTAGGAAATGCTTAAAGCTAGAATACAGTTTCAAAACGTTCTGCTGATTCCAGTTTATCATGCCAGGTTTGTGCGTACTGATCAGCGAGTCTCTGTCTAAAAATATGAATGAAATTGTTCATATCGCCAACACTCTGTTGCAACCAAACCTCTCCAAATCCATTTACAAATAATAACTGTCTCACGTGAAACGCCCAAGTTTTTTTTCCCAATTCTTGAGGTGGTTTAGCATATTATAAGCTTTCCTGGGTAGTCTTTCTTCTGCCAGATTACAAACTCTTAGCCAGTAGCGAATACACCTTTCAGCCGCTAAAACATACATTGGATATCGGGCCGAGGTCTCCCAGCACCATTTTGTTTGGTGTTTGCCTACTTACGTTCAAGTAACGTTTACAGGCAAACATATGTGTCTTTCTCTAGTACATCGAGCTGTTGATAGCCCCAGACCTCAGACCCGTACAGTAAATGGGAGCAATCTGAGCGTCATACATCTTAAAGAACACATTTCTCGAAATATCTCCTAATTTCCAAAGGCATCTAAGGAGCTGAGTTGTTTTAATTTTTGCTTTAGTGGCCAGCTCTTCCACAGCATACGTTAGTGAAAGCTTGGTTGTAAAATGTAGCCCTAAATATTTATAACTGTTGACTACTACCGTATATATCTTCCTCACCATATTCCATTTTTTCTTTCTGGCCCAGAAATCCCCCTTTTCTGAATACAATTATTTTCGTCTTTTCCAGATTCACTCTCATATCATAATTGTCTGCAAATTGTTTGAGGATATCGATTTGATTTTGTAATCCCTTGGGACAGTATGAAGCTAAAATAATAACATCATCAGCAAACAACAATATCAAGATCTGTACAAAGTCGGGAACTAACTGTATTCCAAAGTCACCCTTTGAAGCAACTTCTAACGCTAGTTCATTTATCAAAAACGAAAATAACGTGGGTGACAATACACAGCCTTGCCTTACACCCACTGGGGGCACTCAAAGAATTCAGTAAGAACATCAGGACATCTTACACACGATCTCACACTTTGATACATACATCGCAACATCCTTAGCATTTTACTTTCCAACACCAATTTTTCTAAGTACATTCCACAAAATGTTACGATTAACTGTATCAAATGCTTTTTTAAAGTCAACGAAGCAAACATATACTTTCCCTGACTTTCTCACCAAATACTTTTGCACTATAGAATACAGGACAAATATATTGTCGGAAGTAGAATAACCTGATCTAAAACCACTTTGTTCCTCGGCAATCTTTTCGTTATCTTCTGCCCACTGTGTGAGGCGGTTATTTAACACCCTGGCAAACACTTTTCCCAAGTATACTCATTAGAGACACTCCTCGATAATTGTCAGGATTATCAATATCTCCGGTCTTGTGTAGAGGTACAATAATGGCACAGTTCCACACGCTTGGATAATCGTGTGTGTCAAATATATGATTAAACAAACACAACAGGAAAGGCATGATGCAATCGGTAGAGCTTTTCAACATTTCCGCTAAAATACCATCAGGTCCAGGAGCTTTGCACGATTTCAGAGAGCGAATGCTTCTATGTATTTCTTCCGTGCAAATTGGCCTATCGAGCTCATCAACATACCTTTCACTTTCATCACTATCTTGAAAGTTGTCCATAACAGGATTAACAGAATAAATACAGATCGAAAATGACGAAACCATTCAATCGTGCTGATGTTGGTGTGCATTTTGTCTTTCGATTTAGAGACCTGATTTCACTCCAGAACTTACCTGAATCATTTATTTTCATATTGAGGGCATTGAGTTTGCTTCTTTTATATGTTTTATGTTTATCTTTAAGCAAATGCTTGTACTGTCGTCTGCTATTTGCCAAGCCAATTCTATATTGAGTTTTTTAGCCGATTTAACTTTACAGCGATTAAAATTTCTCCACCACTTTCTCATCTCTTTTTTTGCTGCTCTGCATTCTCTGTCATACCAAGGGCTTGACGTTATGCCCGTGAAAATTTTACGCTTCATGCATTCCGCTGCTTTAATCAACCCATTATTTAAGCAGACGACAGCATCGTTCACAGACAATGGTAAAAGACGTGTTGCTTCAACTAAGGTTTGCTGAAAAAAAGGGACTTTGCACAGCTGCTTGAAAATGAAAAGAGTCGTCTAAAGTCCATACGATTTTTTCTGTACACGTCGTCTCATTCTCCTTTGTGACCATTTCTTTGTAATTTATTGTCAGCTCTACAGGCATGTGCTGTGAGGTAAACATTTCACCCACTTTTAGCTCCATATTGTCACCTTTCAGCACCTTTGAGCAAATGAAATAGTCAATTACACTACTACCAGTAGCACATACATAAGTAAAACTTCCATTTTCGTCCCCAGCACATGCTCCGTTCAGTATTGTTAAATCACACGCACTACAGAACTCAAGGAGAAGGCGACCATAAGCATTCACTGTATCATCTTGAGACGACCTTGTTTCACACAAGTCTGACTGGACCAGATCATACGTGTCTCCCTCTGTCTCATGTGTTGCAACATTTAGTGTTCCCGTCCTGGCATTAAAGTCTCCGCATATCAAAAAGTCACACGAATCATTCATTATTTGAATATAATTCAAAATACATTGTTCAATCAGATAGATACCAGAATTAACAGAAACGTGTGGTTGTTTATAATAAGGGCTATCTAGGGGACACACATATGCACCACACAATATTATATCGTTGGTACTGTTCAACATACTTTTATGAAAACTTAATTAGTACAATGTTATCTTGTGATGTGTCCAGTAGCTCAGTGAACGACTGACTGCAATGAACGTTTCACCATTATCATCACACCACCACTGTTTCGACCGTGCACTGAGAGTTTAGCCGCAGGACTAATGTATTGAATGAAGCTGGGAAAACAATCTAATGCTTTCCTTAGTTCAAGAAAGGTTTCAGTAAAACAAATAATGTCAAAGCTGTGAACATAGTGCATAAAATCAAGGTCAGATACCTTAGAAAAGCAGCCCTCAATATTCCAGTTAAGAATGCGCACACATCTATTGTTCGATTTTATACCCAACAAACGGGACTCCTTTGACCTGGACTGCCCGTTAGTTACTGCTGTACTAATTCTGGTCCTACTACAAAAAGCTGAATCATGATTTTTGCTATTTAAATTGGTATCTGTGATTGGAGTGTGTGTCACATTGTCACATGTATCGCGCTGTGTGTCAGGGTCTCGCTGTAACTGATTACAGGAAACCTTAGTCATTTGGCGTCATTTCGTCTGTGATCGTTTCTGCATGGTGTTAATGCAATCCTGGGTTTGACGCTGGGGTCGACGAGGAGAACGTCGATCCCTTAATGCCCTGGGACGCGGTGGGAAGTGTCTGCTGGTGCCTTGGGTAGGAGGCGTAGCCCCCTGACGACTACCAAAGTCCCATGGTGATCCCTGGCTACCAGCATCAAGTGTTGGATTGCCATCCGTTTCCCCCTCCTCTGCGCTGGCGTCGCTCTCTCTTGTAGAGGTAAAGGGTGTGTGACAGCTCTCTGCAGAGGTAAAGGGTGTATGACAGCTCTCTGCAGTGCCTGTGGTCCCCTCATCCTGCGTACACGACGATGGTTTTTGTGCGAGTTGGTTGTCCGTTTGTACCCGTTCTTGTGGAGAAGAAGAAAGGGGAACGGGGCAGAGTCATGGGAGCTCTGTGGTGTTGGCATGCCATTGTCCCTGTCGTCAAACTGTCCTCGTGAACGGCCGTTGTTGACAGAGCCACTGTCATCCTGTCCTCGACTTCTAAAATTTGATAATTTGGAGCCACGGTAAAAACCTGTATATACCCTTCCGCCTTCAGGTCTTTTAATTTGCGACGCTGCTCTTCTGTCAAGTCGTCATTGAGGCGAACGCCAACGTCATTTAGTTTGATCCGTATGGTTTTGTTCCTGATCAGATTTCGTTTATCTTTATTCTTCAAAAAAACTTTGCCAAGACAGGGCGTGGTCGTGTTTGTTTTGCTTTTTCTTGACCCAGTCTGTATACGGAGGAGAAATCGTCTCCAGACCAAGTTTTTGACGAGTCATGCTGATTAAGTAATTGGACGAGAGTCTGTTCACAGTCCTCCCCTGTCTCATCCATGTCTGTTTCCTCTGGTAGTCCATAGAATACAATATTGTCCTTTCTCAGCAATGTGTTGAGTCGTTCGTTTTGTTGTTCCGTTTGTTCTAGTCTATATTCTAACACTTCAACATTTTCTTTCAAACTACAAATTTCTTCTTCTCGATTCTTAAGCTGTTCAGCAATATCTTGAAGTTGGGCGGACATAGAAGAGACGTTTGAGAAAAGAGACTGCATGTCAGTCGCTGCACTGTCGAAGCGGTGATCAATGGATATCTTCATGTCTGTCAACATTTCTTCTACTGAGGACCGGGATTTTCTTCAATGTCGCCAGAAAGACATAAGAAAAGTCCTGAAGAAGGGTTGACATAACTTAGTTGACTAATAGACTGTTTATACACCCACATAGTCACTGACCTTTGATTTACCGCAGCCAGAGCAACACACGAGCAACAACACTGACATTTGCTGACGTTTTTCCTCCCCACCAGTCATACACACACTGCACAAGTCCGGTTTCATGTTCAATGTGCACCACATAACGGACTGCCAAAAGAAAAAATACACCGCACACAGTAGTCACAATCATGCGATACGACAAGTCCGTGAAAAAATCCCATCGTGTGAAAGGGCAATACGGTTTTGCATTCCGGAGCCTGGCCGACCTTTCACCTTTCTTTTTCAGCAGGCTAATAAGTATTGGATGAAACATTCCAATTTTTACTCGAAACTGTATATTACAACAAGGCATCTTTAAACTAAATCAGTTTCAGATGACTTTTAGAAAATTATTTAAAAGAAAATAAGCAAACGTTTTCAACTTGTCGCAGCACCCTCTAAAACACGTCTTGCCTGTTCGACTGCGCAGTGTTCACCCCCGAGAGAGAGAGAGAGAGAGAGAGAGAGAGAGCAATTTTACATTCATCTGCAACAAGAAGGTGGCAAATCCATGGCTTCGGAATCTGTGTTCTTCAGAATTAATTTCATGAGATACTAGATTTATCCAACATTTTCTCTAAGCGACAAAACCCAGACGTTTCAAAACTCGTTGTTTCTGCACTTGTCTTCCAAGACACCATTCAACAGATACAGGAACGGCGTCACTGATGCACTTGAAAATATATAGAAAACTGATGCTGAAAACATTACCTAGCCATGCACTCATACGTCATGTGTGACGTCATGATGGCCCAAAACGTCACAAGGAACCAGCAGCACACATCCCCCATTGAAATACCAATGACTGATAATCCTAATGAGACGTCACTTGCTTGGCTGCCACTGGCCAGAAAAAAAAAAACTAAAGTATTACCTTGAATTGTGACGTAGATGTAGATCTGTCCCACCATTATCAACACAGTCATCGTGCTGTTCAGAACGACCATCAGGCTGAAGGCGTAGTGATGTCCTCCTGGTTGATCCCCTGAGACAGGTAGTGGGATGTAGAGACTTGTCTGAATGAACCCACTGTCAGATGACACAGTGGGAACTACAGAGAGACAGACACCCACCAACCACGTCATGAGAGACAGAGAGATAAAACTGCTTTCTTTTTCCACTGATATCCACCTTTGTTCATCCTGGTCAGTACAACACACCTCTCCAGGGCCATTATGACATCTAGAGAGATGGCTACCTCACAGGAAAGCAAGAACATAAACGCTAAGAACTTGCAAACGACACCAGACTTCCAGTCCGTGTCCCTCCACAGGTAAGAACCACTGTACATGTGGTCCACTACACACAGTGTTGAGAGGTACACTCCCAACAGGATTTTAGACCCACATAGATGACACACAATGATGTTAATGTTGCTTTTCTCTCTATTTTCTCTCTGGTGAACGTTTTGCAAATGAGACCATTGCCCACAGGATGAAAGCCGACAGAAGAAGATAAACAAGAATCTGCTGCACCTTAGATCCTAGAAGACGATCACAAGTAAAAAAATGAAAAGGGGGCGCGTCACAATTCTTCGTACTGAAGTGGTCTGGCAAAGTCTGGACACAGCAGAGCTTGAAGTCGTCAGCATGCAGTTCTCTAAGATCTTTTCCAGATGATGTACATTCTTGTGAAATTTCCTCTGGCCTGTCTTGATAAAAACCGTATTAAAGGTACACTCTCTGTAACGTATTAGAAGTATGTATGATAGAGTAAGAACAAGAACTCGCTGTTGTGCGACATTTACTGACTCTGTTAATTATTTGAGACGAGTCAAGCAGGTAGATGTATGCAAACCTATCTTGTACTCTTTGTTCATTGATGAGTTAGCTCTTGACGTAACCAACAACGGTAAGCATAGTGCTTTCTGTTGCTTGACCCTTTTGAATTGTTTACCTTTCTGCTAGCCGTTGATGTTTATTTTAATGTCTGAAACTGCTCTAGGGTTGTAAACACAATTGAATAGTTTGCACCAAGTCGCTGATTCACTACAGTTGAAAGTCAATTTGAAAAAAGGCAATATCATAGTACTTCGTAAAGGTGGATATTTGAGTGTTAAGAGAAGGGTGGATATACGATGGTATTCCCATGCCAGTCGTCAATGCTTATAGATATATAGGTATATTATTATTCTCAACACGCTTGAGTTTTTGTTGGTGCATGCAAAGACCTTTCAACTAAAGCAAAAAAAAATGTGTTGCTTTGCATCATGAAAATGTATATATTCTTGATAATTTGTTTTTTCATTTACGCTACTTTCAAAACTATTTGATCCTCAGGTACAGCTGATTGTACAGTATTGCTCTGAGCTATGGGGAACTAGAAAAAGCGGCTGTCTGTTGTGAGTCTGTTCATATCTTTGCTCTGAAGAGGTTTCTAGGTGTAGGAAGACGGACCCAAAATGATCTTATTTATGGTGAAACTGATCGATTTTACATTTATATTGCTTCTGCTGTCAGATACACCCACTACTGGATCACACTAATACAAATGGAAGACTTCAGAATTGTTCGTAAAGCATAATGTATATAACATGATACTAGAGGTTAAAGTAACTGGGTGACCAAAGTGTGCCTCTGTTCGAATATGGATTTCGATTTGTCGGCTGAATCAAGGCGTTGGTAACATTAAAAGAGATTTTATGTCTTCTCCGCCAACGGCTCGTTGATTGCAGATGGCGGAAATGATCCAATCATATTCATAATAGAGGCAGGTTTGTTCTTTACAGGACTTTAGCGATGTCCATGACCTGAAAACATACTCAACCTTCGACACAGAAGGCACCTAAAATATGGAACAGCAAAATTCAAATTAGGAATATGCAGCAGCTATCCATCATCTTGGACATCTATCATTTTTAAAAAAGAAATATGTTTTTTTTTTTTAAAATAATGATTGTGAAGTGCTTCGTCCTTTATTTAAAGAATCAAAGGAAACTTCGTCCTGTCCTGTCCAGCTCTCACGAGCATTAGAGAAAAGTTTGTTAAGCCCGAATATTGCTGACAACCATCTTTGTTTAAATTGAGCCTACTCTGTTCATCTACATCTGCTAAAGTTGTTAACATGTTTTTATTGTTTGTATTCAAAGATTTGAAGTATAGAGAAATTTTCACTTCATTAATTTTTTTTTCTTTTGAATTATGCGTGTTTCGTTGGGTAAATTAATTCAATTGCTTATAACGATTGTGTTATGAGTGTTCACACACCTTTTCACTGGGGGCCTTGGCGTATTGCATGAATAATAATCTGAATTTGAATCTCTCTCTCTCTCTCTCTCTCTCTCTCTCTCTCTCTCTCTCTCTCTCTCTCTCTCTCTCTATGTGTGTGTGTGTGTGTGTGTGTGTGTGTGTGTGTGTGTGTGTGTGTGTGTGTGTGTGTGTGTTCTCTACTTATTTGGTTTGAAACAAGGTTACGAGTTTGCACTGTGTAGTTTCTTTTTCGTAAACTTAGACTGTTTAGATAGAAAGGATGTGTGTTTGCATTGTTAAATGGACAGGTTTACGCTTATTTCGTGGGGTGTTGTTCATTCAAAAGAAAGAAAAAAAAAAAAAAACACTTTTCTTGTCTCTGCACGACGTTTTCTAGTTGTAGTAAAGTGTTGCAATGTTCCCTTTTCCGGGCACAACTTTTACTGCTGTCCTATTGAAGCAGCAAATTTGATGCACCGTGACACAGGATCTGCGTTAATGATCTGCAAAAGATAGAATGTTATTGAAGATTCACGCAAATGATGTAGTTACCATCAGAAGCTTGTCTCACATGGTCACTTTATACGAAAGAAAAAAAAAGAAAGAAGAAAAGAAGGAAAAAGAAAGAAGGAAAGAAAGAAAGAAGGAAAGAAAGAAAGAAGGACAGAAACAAAGGAAACAAGGGACAAAGAAACAAGGAAACCGGCCAAACGCACTGTAAAATGAAATGGAAAGGAACTATGTGGTGTTCTTCATGCAATGTGAACACACACACACACACACACACACACACACACACAGAGCAAATAATGTAGATACCATCAGAAGCTTGTCTCACATGGTCGCTTATTTCGGGGCTGTGTACAGATCCCGCAATCATGTCCATGAGCCGGTGGCACTGCGTGTGGGTGTCCTGTGGGAATTGAATCAAAACACGCACCACCAGCCACCACCAAATGGCTCAGCAGCATCTCTGTGTCTCGTCTGCTGCGTGGATTCATGGCCACCTGAAACATGTTGGTCTCTCTCTGGATTGCCGCTTCTAGGACTAGGATGTGCCAAGCTGGGTGTGGCTGAGGGTGGGATACGCAAAATTAAAGCAATGCGCTTTAGATGGTATTAAAAAAAGAAAAAAAAGGATGAAGCATTCTGACTGGCCACCGGTCTGCTTCAGGTGAAGGCAAACATGGCCACTTTCCCCCCTAAACCTCACAAGCGTGTGTGTGTGTGTGTGTGTTCATTGTGCCCCCGTCTCATTGTGTCCCCGTCTCATGTGTGTCCCCGTCTCATTGTGACCCCGTCTCATTGTGACCCGTCTATGATCATTGTGCCCCCGTCTCATTGTGACCCCGTCTATGATGACATGAACAATCTGATGATGACATGACGTTCAATTCTTTAGGTGACAACGGACCTAAGTGCAAAATTTCATTAAATTCAATCAGCTCCCCGTGCGTAGTGGTTAGCGTCGCGGACTGCGGGCTGGGAGGTCGTGGGTTCGAATCCCATCAGAGTAATTAATTGTGGGTTTTTCGTCTCGCCGCCGGCTCCTACCGAGCGTGCCGTGGGCTCAAATGGGAAGACTGGGACCACACAGTCGAGTTTCATCTACTTAACGGATGCGCTTCCGAGAGTGTTGCTCAAATTTCATGACCGACACTGCAGGTGTCTGTGTCTCTCGGGCCTGGTTGACGCCAGGATATATTATGAAAATAAGCGTAGAAGACTGCCCTGTCAAGTAGTCGGAAAAAATGGAACGCCATGGCATCATCTAAAATCACCCTCATCCCTCATTGAAGAAATAATGAAAAAAATGTATTAGCTTGTGTGGCCTTTCATGCCCTGCTCTCATGGTAATCTCAGTTCCGATTTCCCTTCGCTTCCATATCTGTGGTGAGTTTGTGTCAAAGTCTTCAGCGCTTGAGGGTCTTTGGGGCTGTCGTTGGACGGTTGTAGTGACGGCTTCCTAGCCACGGAGGACCCTCACTCAGTCTTGGCTCCGCGCGACTAAGCTAATATTGTCGTCAGTAGGGGGCTTAGTAGGTGGTGTCCTGAGTATGTAAATCAGAACAGGCACTACTGAACACCACCGAAGTGACTCGGCAGCAGTGCGGGGTGCTTCTGGTCGGTGGCCTCACGGCGACTGAACATTGATAGAGCCCTTAGACTCCTGGCACTGGGACAGAGACAGAACAAACCCAGATTGGATATGTGGGGGGAGCTCGGAATGAGCGGCGTGGGGGTTACGCCACTGGGGGTACCACAGAAGATGAGACAGCAAAAAAAAAAAAAAAAAAAAAAAATTCAATCCAGCTGTATCGCAGCCTATTGTCATCACACACACACACACACACACACACACACACACACACACACAAACACACACGGTCACAGACGCGAAAGAGTTTTACTAATATTAGATAAACTCCCCCAAGTAAACATTTTATGGCTGGGCGTAAAACTGTATTAGTGACAGAGGAGTTGCTGCATGTTAGCTGTATTGATCGACACTAACTGTCAATCCTGGGATCTATCGACCCTGGGATCTAACGACCCCGGGATCTATCGACCTGGAGCCATTCACGTTAGTCATTCACAGAAATCACAAACAGTCTCTCTATCTCATACACTCCCAGTATGTTTTACTCTCGACCACGCCAAAGTAGTCGAGTGAATGCGTTATTTTCGTGGCATCCACTCACACTGGCCTACGTGAAATGCATAGGCCAACTGTTCCTGAAAAGTAGGAGTGGGATTTTACATGCGTGCACGATATTGATACATGCGTTCACGCACAGGACCTTGTTTTACAGCCTAAATCCGAAAGACTTCGGTAATGGCGTCAGAGCACATGCAACTCCGAAGATATAAAATTTCCTCCTCGAGCGAGGTTCAAACTCGAGACCTTACGATCACAAGTCCGCGACTCTAGCCATTCGGCTATTCAATTCCACCTTTCATGTCAATGTGCCCCCGGGGGCCTGGGTGTGTGTGTGTGAAGGACAGATCTGATTGTGCGGCTTGGGTGTAACGCCAGTGGAAGGGGCCAGATAAGTGTGGCAGACAAAAACAAGACAAAATAGTAAATATGATGAAAACTGATTTTTGCATTAATTTCTTCCTTTATTCATGAGTGAAAGAAAATCAACCAATTTCAAGCCATGGCGAACAATTCAAAGATATTGGTTTTACTATTCATTGTAGCATCGTACGCTAGTAATACAAACACAAGAAGAAAAGAAAAAAAGAAACCATTGTTCAAAATGCTCTTTCTCACAACTGGGCATTATGAAATTGATATCGAAACTTTTTGATAGCAAAAGGCAAATGAAGAAATTAAAGAAATTAACAAAAAACTAACTACTACATTTTTTTTTTCTTGTAAAGTCAAATGAGATAAAAGCCACAGCAAACTTTCACATTATCAGAAAAAAGCATATTTAAAAAAAACACCAGAAATTTTACTTTCTGCATTCACAATAGTCATGATTTCTTTACATTGTCAAATGAAACAAACTACTAAAATTGAGTAAATAAATTGCCAAAAAATCAGCACCACAGGTGGGCTAAATGCAGCCTATACACGCATTTACAAAAAAAAAAAAAAGAGGTCAAAATCTTGATGTTTACAACAATGTGTTGAAACTGACAGCTAGCTAGCTAGACACGTGGGTGCCAGAGCGCATGACTCACAGCTCCCCAGAACGACTGCAAATCTCGAACACCATTCTCCAGCTGCCCATGCAGTCGTCGAATCCGGGCCTCCAGAACTCGACACTTACGGCGGCGTGGGGATGGAGTGTCCCCCCCTCTCTGCTGACACCAGCTTGCCTTCTGCTTCTGCCTGGCAGTCTTTCAGGGATCGGATAAAGTGCCACAGATTAGGATGCCTCACCCCCATCAGCTGACTGAGCGCTCTGTGGTAGCCCTGGCAAAAAAAATGAGAGGATTTCTTCCTTCATTTTCATCTCTCTTTAATTAACTCACCTGAGTAAACAAAGTCGGCGTGTGTGGTCGCTTGTGTCATTTTCCCGTCAGTCACTGTGACCTTGACCTAGGGCCAAGATCAAAAAGAAAGTATGCTCAATTAGGTCATACCATGAATAAGCCAAATTTGGTGAATGCGGCTTTAACGGCCTCGGGGGGGGAAATGGAATGGAATGGAATGACATCACCGTGTCCGTCCCCGAAAACTCAAAGTTGATTTTCTAGGGAACTATTAAAGCTACCTTCACCAAATTTAGAACACTGGTACTTTATGGGAAGACGCTCTAAGACGTACTTTATATGGTGACCTTTATGCAAGGTCAAGATAATACTAAAGCTACGTTATTCAAACCTATAGTCACTAAACTCTGCGCAGCCCATGAGATTTTAAGTTTAACCTTTCTGTTTGTCCAATTACCCAGTTATGAAGGAGTGGATTATTAGTTATAGGCCTACTATTTGCACTAAAAACGAAAAAAGAACCAAATAGAAAACCAAAAGAAGAACAAAGAAGAGAAGAAGAAAGAAGAAGAACAACAACAACAACAACAACAGCATGAGGCAGAGAGAGAGAGGCAGAGAGAGAAGCAAGCGAAAGGGAGGAGTCTGAAAGCAAGAGGACTGCGTTGTAGCTAAAACATGATGATATACGTACTCTCCACGTGGTTGTTGGTCCTCTGGTCCATGTCTCGGCTGTGCACGTTCCAGTCACCAGGAGGGAAACGGGCGTCGGCAGCAACGTAAGTGCGGAACATATAGTCCTGCAAATATTCGTCAAGTTGAGGGTACGTTGCGATGAGCCTCTGTGTGTTGTGTGATGTCAGCAACTGCTGGAACGACGATCTGACAAAGGCAAGAGGCAAAATAACCTAGAGCCATGGTCTTTCTGATCAAAGTCCGTAGACGTTCGTTGTTGCGGTACGGCTCTGCAAGTCCGAGATCCTGCACCTTTCTCCACAAGCATTGCGCGAAGTGAAAGTAGCAGCCAGACACCCTTGCGGCAGGAAGTTCGAAGTGGATGGCTCCCCACAGCGCCATTTCAAAATCGCGCACACGATTCTCATCGGGCGCCAGTGGCGGTGTGTTAGGCGCCGAACTGCATGTTTCACGAGCTGTAAAGCCCGTTGGTACGTTGCAGCACGCCTGTCGCCCATGAGCACATGGACAAGCGGCATCACAAACCCATGGATAGTTCCAACGATGGTAAAGACTTGAGAAAAGGGGCGAGGGCACACTCTGAAGGTACTGTCCATGTACAACAAATTGCACTTCCTCAAAGCCTTAAGATTGTCGTCAGAAGCAAAGATCACAACACCAGCCTGGTGATCAATTTCATGAAGAAATCTCTCTTGGTTCCAGGTTTCAGCCCAAACTCCCGGAATGTGAACATCTCCAATAGTTGGCGGTAGTGGAGGTAGATTCTCACGCCTTGCTCTTTCGATGCTTGACCTCATGGAGTTAAAGGTTGTTAACTCGCGATCACCGCCACCAGGAGCAACTCTTCGAAACCGGTGAGCACCAGCGTGGTATATCCACCTGGCTGGGCAGGTTGGGTCTTCAGAGGCTTCCCGCCTGAGCTGCTCTCTCAAAAGAGCTCTATTCACCAAGTCCGTGTCTGGGGGATGGTTGTGGCAGGGAGCTTGAAAAACCACACGGATATCTGGGTTGTCCTCATTTCTGTCAAACACATCTGTTGTTGTCCTCGCGGGGCACTGCCCACGGCGCCAGCAGCGCCAAGCTAACTGGCCATCCGAAGTGCTTTTATGAAAAGTGTATCTGTAACCTCTCCATGCGAGAACTTTTCCACCGCGTTCACCTCTCACCAGGAAAGCCATACTTAAACTGAGTTTTAGCGGTTTGGCTTTCGAGTTCAGTGACGGGATATACTCAGGATTTTCTTACATGTGTGACGCGGCGTTGAATTCTTCTTCTTTCTTTGAAGAGCCGCCATTATGACGTAGATGACTTTGATGTGTATAAACTAGGTGATTCCGCTAGCTCATCATAGGGTCCCTAGTTACATTTTCGCCCCACAGGCAATTTCGCCGGTCTCGTCAGTTACTCCTCTGAAAACAGCAACCCTTCGTCCCTCTTTTAAGTAATAAACTCGTCCATCATATTAAAGGATTTGGGACTTCCCCATGGCATACTTATAACGTAGGCAAGCCTACTTTCTAAAAAAAAAAAAAAAAAAAAACTTCCTCAAAGCCCGCGAAAGTTAGGCGTCATCACCGGTGTGGGTCCTGAGCCTGGTTTTTGCCCCTTGATTGAAGATTTTTTGCGTGATAACGGCAGTCTACTGTATCTCAAAGATAAAGTTTTTTTCATTGTTTTATGTCTTTATTTTTATCAAGAGTTGATTTTCAGTGAATACAGTTTGCAAATGATACGTTATTCTCAATGTTTGATAATAAAGTTATTAGTTATTATACGATTTTTAAATGGCCGAAATTGCATACAGATGTATAAGTGGTGTATACAATTTCGCCGGGATGCACACACAAACGACCTTGAAGTGAGACGGTTGGTGTTCTTTCTTGTGTTTGTTTGAGAGAGAGAGAGAGAGAGAGAGAGAGAGAGAGAGAGAGAGATTATGTAGTCAGTGATGTAATATCCTCTGTTTAGTTTTGTTTCAGTTATTATTCGGGGGCCACAATGAGACGGGGGCACAACGAGACGGGGGCACAATGAGACGGGGGCACAATGAGACAATGGGGCACAATGAGACGGGGGCACAATGAGACGGGGGGCACAATGAGACGGGGGCACAATGAGACGGGGGCACAACGAGACGGGGGCACAATGAGACGGGTGTGCGGGACGGTCTTCGTCTTGTTGCCGTGGCCTTGAGGTGGTGGTGGTCCGGCGTTATTGTCTGTGGTCCTTTCTGGACTGTTCAACGGTCCGGGGCTGTTCCGTTGGGATTGCGGGGGTCTCCGGTGGTCGGTCTGTGCGCCATCGTTGCTGCGTCGGCGTGGATTGTATTGTGTCGTCGGTGTTTTCTCCCCAAGAGGCCGGACTGGGTTTTGTTGCCTTGGTAACACCGACCGTCCGGCTGATGGAAGGAGAATCAGCCTCATCCCTTTCTGCCGTTTGGGGTGGCGGCGCCATTTCCCGCGTCCTCCGCTGACTGCTGTGTTGCGGGTGGGTCTTACGTGGTTTGTGGCCGCGTAGGACCTGCTGAGACTGCCTGTTGGTGTTTCGATCCAGCTTCTTTTTTGTGACGTCTTTTTTTTTTTTATCTGCGTCTCCCCGATCTTGACGTCATCAAAACAGCAAAATTTGCGTGTGTTGCTTTCTTTTTTTTTCTTGCCACGGTGAATAAGCTACTGGATTTTCCAGTCTTCAATCAAGTCAGTGCGCGGGTTCCATCTAACTTTTCCCACCTCTTTTACTTCTTAATTTAAATCCAAATTGTGTTTCTTTCTGACACTAGAATTAGAGTCATTGGCGGCTCACAGGCCTGTTAAATTGCCTGAATATTTTCACATAGTCATGATACAGGACTTTGCAGCGCTATTCAATTTGCCTAATTGATAATACATATATTTACACATATAACTATTTTTTTTTTTTTTAATCTGAGCAGGCGCGCGCGCACGGTCGTGGGCGTGTGTGTGTGTATTTTGCAGTTGTATTATAATTTCTATCCAAACTTATACCAAGTAAGCTGTTTATCGTTTCGTTTCTATCAAACTCATACTCATGTAATGCTAGTCATAATCAGTGATGGGTTCTCGTAAACAGTTACTGTAGTGTTTTGTTTGACCTTTGTTTGTTTGTTTAGGTGTTGTTGTTGCCGTTGTTGTTGTTGTTCTGTGTGTGGGGTGTGTGTGTGTGAGGGGGTGCGTGTGTCCGTGCGTGGGTGGTGTGCGTGCGTGTGCGTGCGTGCGTGCGTGTGCGCGCGCGCGCGCGCGCGTGTGTGTGTGTGTGTGTGTGTGTGTGCGTGCGTGCGTGCGTGCGTGCGTGTGTGTGTGTGTGTGTGTGTGTGTGTGTGTGTGTGTGTGTGTGTGTGTGTTCCTCCTCCTACCCTCCCATCCTTTCTCAACCTCCCCACTTCTTTTTTTCCTGGGAGCCTTTCTTCAATTTCCCCCTTCTTCCCTACCTCCCCCCTCCCCCCCCCCCCCCCATTTTCCCCTTTTGGCAGATTGGCAATGGCAGTCTCAACGAAATCTGTCAAAATTTAAAACAAATCCAGATCTGTTGAGTGACCTTAAAGTCTCTCATTAAAAAAAAAACTTTTATCAGAAAATGATCTTTTCTAAAAATGGGAGAAAAAAAACATCTGGTTAATCGTCTTGCATCTTTATTAAACGACTCAAAAAAGAATGAAACAGCCAATGTTGACCAGACAGTTGAGGCTGTCGAGGTCTCCACCCCCTTGTGTCCGTCATCCTCATCACTAAAACATCACTTACCTCGCCATGTGTCAGAGAGACCACGTCTACGACACACCAGAAACTTTCAGAATCCAAAAAAATATCGTCTTTCAATTTTCCAGTCATTTTGGAAGATACCAAAAAGGGTTCTGCAACTTTGGCTGGTATTGGGGTTCTCAGCAGAAAGCTTTGGACCAATACCATCGGACCCATTATTGAACAGAAACAATTGTCGTCCGGTAAATGGTTGATTGGCTGTACTTCTGCCGATCAGCAAAAAGCGCTCTTAAATAATACAAAAATCTCGCTGGCATCACTATCAACTGCTCCATCCCTGAAGTGTATACCGAAGGGGTGATTAAACCCATTCCTGTAGATATTTCTCTTGATGAAATTAGAAGAGAAATCCAGGAGCAAAAGCGGCCAAAAGATTGAAAAATAAAGATGGCAGTGACTCGAGGGCAGTGAAATTACCTTCACTGTCCCAAGTCTTCCAAAAAAAATCTTTCTTGGGTTTCAGTCTTTTGACATTAAACCATTTGTTCCGCAAGTCTTTCGTTGCACTCGCTGCAACAGACTGGGACATACAAAATCCGCATGTCGCTCCAAACAGACGTGTGGTAGATGTGGTCAGTCTGGCCATGACAGTAACAAATGTTCCAACGCCAGACGCTGTGTGAATTGTTCAGGAAATCACTCTGCTTCCTACCTTGGGTGTCCTGATATAAACTTAGAGTCTTGGCGGGCTCTTTAAAATCATCTAATTATATGTCTTTCTTAGAAGCTATTTCTCTTGCACGAGCTCAGCTAGAAGGACAAACAAATCCTGAACAGTGTGGTCAGCAGTCTTCAAACCATGATTCCAGTCCATGTAACCATGCTGTTCCTATGTCATTTCCTCAGTTGTTGCTGGGAACAAAAGTAAGTCGCCGGTCACGAAAAAGGCGGCTTGCTCCCCAGTAACTGTCTCAAAAAATTTGTTCTCCCGACTTGGGAAAAGATAAAGTCAAGGCAGAAAACTTGCGAAAGTAGGCCAGAATTGTCCCCCCCTCTTAGTACTCCTAAGAAAAAATGTCAGCCAACAGAGTCTCCAAAAGTTCCATCGCCCGGCTGTCCATCTCCTTCTAATTTTGATCTCAATAGTATTGTTGTGTTCATGGAAACCCTTTCAGTTAAATTCATCAGTATTATGAAAAACGTGACGGACCTGCTTACATCTTCTGTTTTGGAATTCAAAAGAATTATTTCAAAGTGTCACGCCAATGTTATGAACTTTTACAAAATGAAAGCTCTTTCTTTGTGTTCTTTTGCAAAAATCCGCCTGTTTCTGTTTGTTATTATTCTTCCTTCCCTTGTAATGCGGACAACCAGTTCAAAAGACAACATGGACAGTCCAGTCATAGATCGTCTTAAGTTTTTTACAATGGAACTGCAGAAGCAAATGTAACATTGACTACCTTATCAGTTTTTGGAAGACCATAGTTTTGATGTCCTTGCACTGCAGTCTCTGAATTGTCATAAAAATGATTTACCAAAACTCCCGGGATACTATTTTCCTCCAGTGACTAATGCAGTGAAGAAAAATACTAAAACAAAAACTGCCATATGTGTCGTGCACATTTTGTACCAACCTGTTTAAAACACCCTGTAACTCGACTGACAAACGCTTATATTCCTGCTGTATAGCAGTGAATATCAGGGCCAAAGTTTACAAGTGTGAACTGTTATTACCCAGATGGTGTGTCCAAGAAGGAAGCCGACTGGTTGTTTGATTTAGATTCAAACAAAGAGTGGATTATTCTGGGTGATTTCAATTCCCATCATGCTCTATGGTCCGAAAACTCTAAAAATATCACAAATAACGATACTGAATGACGGGTCTATCACCAGAATTGCTGATCGTTCTGATCAGAAAAATTCATCAATTGATTTGTCCTTAGTAACTCCGGGTATTTTTCCACTTTGCACGTGGAATGTCATTCAGTCACCA
>JADBJO010000664.1:453441-455595 GCA_016801955.1 Conus betulinus | reverse complement strand
GACTGTTTATACTATCCAACATCCAAAAGCAACTCGGAAAGCAAGTCGGACTGTACAGAGACGACGGCCTCGCCGCGCTAAACAACAATCCAGAACCATTGAAAACAAGAAAAAAGAACTTTTCCAAAACCATAACTTAAAAATCACCATCGAAGCAAACAAAAAGGTAGTGAACTACTTAGACATAACACTTGACCTCAACAACCACATATATAAACCATACAAGAAACCTAATGACACACCCATTTATGTAAACATCAATAGCAACCACCCACCATCTATACTAAAAACCATACCCAATGGCATAAACAAGAGATTATCTAATCTGTCACATAATGAAAGAGTATTCAACAATGCAGCAGCAGAATACCAAGAGGCATTGCAAAAAGTGGTTTACAGCTACAAACTACAATACAACCCAGATAACAACATGAACAAAAACAAAAAAAGCAGGAAAAGGAAAATCACATGGTACAACCCTCCATATGATGGACGAGTAAAAACAACGTAGGAAAAGAATTTTTTCAAAATTTTGACAGCATCCTTCCCAAAAGAACACAAATTGTCCAAAATATTCAACAAGAACACCATCAAACTATCATATTCATGCATGCCTAACCTTAAAAATATAATTGATTCATCCAACAAAATGAAAAGCACACAGCAAAAAGGGTGAAGAAAGGAAATCCTGCAATTGTGCTAAAAAGAAACAGTGTCCCTTAAGCAACAAATGCCTCTATAACAACATTGTATACCAAGCCACTGTGACATCAGAAAATGAAAAAGAAACATACATAGGGATCACTGAAAATCACTTCAAAACCAGATACGCAAACCATAAACAGTCATTCAACAAAGAAAAATACAAAAACCAAACAGAACTGAGCAAAAATATATTTGGAGACTTAAAGACAAAAAAATAAACTATAACATATCCTGGAAAATCATAAAAAGGGCATCACCATACAACAACATTTCAAAAGATGCAACCTATGTTCAACAGAAAATGGGTTAATACTATGCAAACCATACTTAGCACCCTAAATACTAAAGTAGAAATAGTAAACAACTGCAGGCACAAATGGAAATCGTTGTCAGCAAACGCACCCTGAACTGTAAACAACCCCCAAAAAAACCGAACAATACGTGCAGCCAATCCGCACGTGCAAACAGTGACATCAGGCCATATAACACCGGCAGTAGGCCCCCCAAAACCATCCTGACGAGAGCGCTGGCTCGAAACAGATCTGTTGGTTTTTAAAACTTTTGAATTGTTTACCTTTCTGCTAGCCGTTGATGTTATTTTAATGTCTGAAACTGCAATAGGGTTGTAACACAACTGAATAGTTTGCACCAAGCCGCTGATTCACTACAGTTGAAAGTGATTTGGAAAAAAGGCAATATCATAGTAATTCGTAAAGGTGGATATTTTAGTGTTAGAGAAAGGTGGATATACGAGGGTATTCCCATGCCAGTCGTCAATGCTTATAGACGATATAGGTATATTATTATTCTCAACACGCTTGAGTTTTGTTGGTGCATGCAAAAGACCTTTCAACTAAAGCGAAAAATGTTTTGCTTTGCATCATGAAAAATGTATATATTCTTGATAATTTGTTTTTCATTTACGCTACTTTCAAAACTATTTGATACTCAGGTACAGCCGATTGTACAGTACTGCTCTGAGCTATGAGGAAACTAGAAAAAAGCGGCTGTCTGTTGTAAGTCTGTTCATATCTTTGCTCTGAAGAGGTTTCTAGTGTGTAGGAAGACGGACCCAAAATGATCTTATTTAGGGTGAGACTGATCGATTTTACATTCATATTGTTTTCTGCTGTCAGATACACCCACTACTGATCACACTAATACAAATGGAAGACTTCAGAATTGTTCGTAAAGCATAATGTGTGTAACATGATACTAGAGGTTAAAGTAACTGGGTGACCAAAGTGTGCCTCTGTTTGAATATGGATTTCGATTTGTTCGGCTGAATCAAGGGGTTGGTAACATTAAAGAGATTTTATGTCTTTTCCGCCAACGGCTCGTTGATCGCAGATGGCGGAAATGATCCAATCATATTCATGATAGAGGCAGGTTTGTTCTTTACAGGACTTTAGCGATGTTCATGACCTGAAAACATACTCAATCTTTCGA
>JADBJO010000664.1:445941-448441 GCA_016801955.1 Conus betulinus | reverse complement strand
AGAAGCTGTATTCATCGTTTTGTTATTGCCCATGAAAGAACATTTGAACATAATCAACGGTCCACGTCACCACGTCCTTTCTGCTTGAGAGAAAATGATGAACCTGCATATTGGAACAGTAGTTTGGTGTAGATCTTGAGCAATTAAGCTGTAAAACGCGGAGACAATGGAGAAAGTTCCATGAATACTTCAATATTAAAACTAGAGAGAAAATACCGTTCGAACTCATGTTTTGAACGGATACCAAAGGCGCCTTACGCTGCCTTGAAATGCTTTCACATCAAGTGATGCTCGACGAACGAAGAAACGGTGCCAGGTAACGTCCAAAATGAGCAGCCTCTTTTGAGAGGAAAGACCAAAACCATGCCGATGCATAAACAATCAGTACTGCAGCAAGGAGCACGAATATAACACAAGACCTTGCTAACGTTGCACTAGCCCGAACCAAGCAAAGGGTGGTATATTCTACTGCACTGAGACTCCAGACGACAAAAGCAGGGGATTGCTACATGACTGCACTTGATTTGTATAGGGTCAGCTTACATCAAAACAAGATCAGTATCTGTCAGTACTGAATCAGTATTTGGGTCATAGCAGTAATATGCTACGACGCTGCAGGGCCAGCTTCGGTCAGTATAGGACTTTACCACAAGTGCAGCGTATGCCATGGCGAGGATGTAGATCCTATGTCATTGCTCGACAAGCCGATGTCTGTATGTTACTCATTTCTTTTTGTCAAGGCAGGACAGCTTTTCTGCAACCCGTCCTCAACCCCCCCCCCCCCCCCCCCCCCCCCCCCCCCCACCCCCCCTAAATCCCTAAACTTTATTTACTGATGCATTTTTCTGTTTTTTTCTGCTGAAAATATTGACATATGCTCTCTTGACATTTGTCGAGCATTCCGCACACAAACACTGAACCATCTTTTATTTTGAACGGACAGAAGCATGGATGTGTGTGTGTGTGTGTGTGTGTGTGTGCGTGTGCGTGCGTGCGTGCGTGCGTGTGCGCGCGCGTGTGTGTGCGTGCGTGTGTGTGTGCGTGCATTTTTTAACATGATTTCCAGCATTCATTTCATTACCTTTACTCATATTTGATTTTGTAAACCATTATATAACATTATACTATTAGCGATGTTGAGCAATAACATTATGATGAGTAAACTAAGGCTGATATTTACTGTAGATCAATCTTATGTTTACTGTAGATCATTCTTTTTGTTTGCTTTCAACATGCATGCCTAGTTCAGAACTTAGACTGCTTCCGATTGAGATGTACGGTGCGGTTGGCAACTGTATGGATGTAAATGACAGCTGCTTTTTGCACCGGTGCAATGTGACTGCACTGTGACATTGCACTGTGACACTGCGCGCGCGCATGTGTGTGTGTGTGTGTGTGTGTGTGTGTGTGTGTGTGTGTGTGTGTGTGTGTGTGTGTGTGTGTGTGTGCAAAATTGCTATAAACATGGCCGCTGCTTGCACCACACCACGAGGTCGGTGCTGGAGATAAAATGTCTAACTGATTAAAACAGACCTATCAAATACAACTTGAACATAAAACTCCGCACTTTGCTTCAGCTCGTAAAGTCTTTTATTCAGACCAAGTTGTCCCCTCCACAGGGCTTCCTTAGGGTCAACAAAAGAGAGGAGAGCACTGCATCACACAAGAGGAGAGCACTACATCACACAAGAGAAGACCTCTACATCACACTATCAAAAATCACAATGAAACTTTCAAATATAAAAAGTCTCACTTACAAAGAAAATCGAACTACATAATTATATGTGTATATGTATACATTTCTTTTCATGGCACGATCCAATCCTTCTGCATATATCATCTTCAAATCTCGCTGCCATTAACACCTTAAACAGGAAGCCCCAATTCATCAAATCGGAAGCCTTTTCACAGGAAGGGGTCATATTTGACTAGGGCATTAGAATGATCAATATCAAGACTTCCAACAACTATACAAGACGTTGATGTCTACACACAGAAGCACACCAACTCACATTTGTTGCAGGTTTATAGACTATAATTATGTTGCTTTATGTGCACACCGTTGACAACTTAAAACAGAAGAGTAAATTGTAACGAAAGCATAACGACACTCTCATTCACCCTGAAGTATTCTACAGTCTTCTTCTCACTATTTACAAATGATTTTTTTAACCGCTTATCCTGATCCGTATACTCCTATACGTTCAGTTTCTCATATCATAATCACATGTTTTGATAGTAACAGACCTCCTGACCGCATAACACCCAGAGAAAGGTGATGAATAGGATGCCAAATTCTACAGACAGCCTCTGGGGAAAACGTAGGGTGTTGGCATATGTTACCTTTACTTCTTCTTCTTCTGCCATCTCAAAGACATGCTGGTACTAGATGTGCAGATATGCTTATGGTGGGTACCAGGTATGGGTTTCCAAACAGAGCAACGCTGCAGAGTAGATATGAGCATCCCAGTTTCCCTGGTACAGTGATGATGCTTACGCT
>JADBJO010000664.1:410941-435941 GCA_016801955.1 Conus betulinus | reverse complement strand
TTCAATTTATTCACACACACACACACACACACACACACACACACACACACACACACACACACACATATTCACGCACACACACACCTGTCCCTGCTAGTACAGGTCCTCGGATGGAGGACCTATTGAAAGTGATGGCAGCATTGTGTGGCTGAAGACTTCAGGCCATATTGTCTCTTTCCTACACGTTGTTTCCCTTGCCTCGTAACTATGATATTTGATCATTGGCGATGTATTTTCTATGCAAGAGCCTTTTTTTGTTGCTTTGCCGTGTGGGGTGACCTCCATTTGGGGATAGAGGGTGAAGGCGAGTGACTTTGGCTTTGGAACTTGGATGTCCACAGTGCTTTCTTTGTGCGGTTTTTTTGAGCGTGTGTTCCGTATAATGAATAATGATCATGATAATGGAATCTTCCTTTTCTGGTTAAGGATTTGTCTTTGTAGATTCACTTCATTTGTCGTCTTCGTGTCGGAAAGGAGTCGCTAGGAGAAGAGTAGGTACGTGGCTATATTTCCTGCCACAGGAATTTTTAATCAAGGAATTACATCATAAGTGAACACTGTCAACAATATCAATCATTATACATCATAACAGTGTATGGGTATTCATAACGTATGACACCTGAAAATCATGTCCAAAAATTATCATTCACATGTCATGAATGTCATAAAACAATTCAATCATGATATCAAAAATACATTATTCAACGGAGCTAGAAATGTGCTAGAATTTCTTATGGATTGTGGCCCCTGTTACCCTATCATGTTCAAATAATAAACATCTGATACAAGTACGTGGGCTTTTCTGCCTTGCACCTGTTAATGATCAGATAACATCCTAACAGTCAGTCCTCGTCGGATTTTAGACTTGTATTCTCGACACTACCTACATCGTCTCTTAGCAGACTGGCTGTCACAGCGCCAGACCTCTCATCTCATCATGGCAGAGAAACGGGGAGTGAAGCTGAGACACACAGTCGAAATCTTTGTGTAAGAACCCTGGGGCAGTTTGCCCAAGAATAAGACACGGTGTGGGAAAGTGGACTTATACCACTTAGAAAATAAATCCATCCACTTAGAAAAGAAACCCATCAAGGAACAAAGATGGGAGTAAAGAGCAGAATAGCCAAGTTTGATCTCAAAAGCGTGGTCGCAATCTAGCTCTTGAAAAAATGGTGCCGAAGAAATTAGACGAAGAGAACACGAATGGAAGGGACTGCACATTGGAGTGACTGCCACAGGATGAAGATCTCTCTCTCTCTCTCTCTCTCGGGAGTTCGCAGCAAGATGGCGGAGGATAGAGGATAGCCAGTGAGTGTTTGGAGTTCCGTTATATTTCGACTGTTAGTGCGGTTCTACAAAAGGCTAAGTGTCAAGGTTAAGGACCTTGTAAGGAAGGGAAAGACAAAGGGGAAAATTCAACACTGGCAATAACTGATAGCAAACACCCAAACACTCACTCAACCAGACCACCCAAGGATTTACAAAGACAATAACAGTTTATTAATTATAAATCGACAGTACTCATTCATCCCATATGGGGAGAGAGGCCTAACCAAAGAAGACTGAAGACAGAGGAGAGACCAAGTGAGAATAGAATGGTAAAGAAGAGGGGAAAGTACCTATCAGTTCTAAGCTAGCTGCGGAACAAAATAACCCAAAAGCCCATAGAAAAGCAAATCCTCCCTCCCCCTGGGACTCCTACTACCAGCCCAACTAATTAAAGAATTTCATAATGAAAGAAGAACGATAGGGGAGAGACAGACTAAATAAGATTCAAGACAAGTCAAAAAACCTTCACACCACCAAAGCAATCACAACCAATTTCACTCAGTCACTCCAAAACAGCCAGACTTCACCATTTCCTCATCAACCATGCCAACCTGCTCGTAATTCACTCCCTATAACAGTCCCACGCCCACGGCAACACAACACAAACACGAATACACTTAGACATCACCCAAGTGTCTCCGAGTTCCTGCGGCACACAGTCACTTCTAAACTGTCCCACATCCAGGGCCACACGGATCATCAGCCAGAACAGCAGCGTCGAAGAAGTCAGGGTCCCACGTCGTCAGTTCCAGAAGATGGGAGGGGTAGACGTGACAGACCTCCAGGGGTGTCCAGTGTCCAGAGGTGGATCCAGTCGTCTGAGACAAGCAGGGTCAACGCCCTGCAGCGACGATCAATACGTCTACAGGGCAAATTATCAGGGTGTGTCTGGGTGTGCATGCGCGCATGCGTGTGTAACGTAAGCGGGGACTCTTATTTGATCAAGTCTAACCACTTGTTTTCAAAATTATACTGGAAAACAACTATCAAACAACTCATCCCTTTTTCACAATGGGATAAAGTAGTGAAATTATTCTTAAAACAATACAAAGTATGACACAAAGACAGAGGGCTGACAAAAACAGATAAACACAGTGGGACGGAGTCCAAAGCATGGGCGTCGGGATAGGAGACCCTTATTTTCCGACTTAATCTTAGTCACACAGGCACTCCAATTAACGTGATGCGTTTGTCCCGAGTGTTTGTCAGTTAAAGACAACTAACTATAAGAGAAGGAAAGAATAGACAATATAGACCTATGAATAAGGAACCCAGTCTTGGAACCCTTAAACTAACCAAAACAGACTAATTTCTCCCCAAAGACAAATTATGACCCCTTCTGACTGGATTCCCGGCTACGTAGGAGTGCAAAAACTTGACTTGGTCACTAAGGTTTGTACCTTTTCCAAAGGTGCCCAAGAAACCTAATAAAACGGGAGAACCCGTATCCAAGGAAAACGTTACCAGCAAAGGTAACAACAGACAAAAAACTATAAGAGAATGTTCTAAACATGAATTTAAACTTGTAAAAAAATTTTTAAAAGGAAAAAAAAAAAAAACAAAAAAAAAAACTTGCCTAAATAACTGAGTACGAAACTCACCAAAACGGCGGGTGAAAAGGGGGAGATGAAGAGGTAGATATGCTGGTCAGCTCCTGGCCCAGCAAAGAACCAAGGGCTGGTCAGCCGTTCCCCACCAAGGGAAACCGGTCTGGGGCGACCAAAGGAAAGATGTGCCAGTGGTTGGGAATAGAGATTCCCCCAAAACGCAGCGGTTTCCTCCAACCCAAAAGGATTAAGGACCAGCCGCTGATCTGCACCGAAGCAGACAAAAGTGATCCCACTGCACTGGGACAGCGATCCCACTCGACCCAACATTGAAATCAGAGTGCCACTTCACTCTCTTGCCTCCTTCCTCCAACTCTGAACCGGTGAACACCACCTCTCCGCCAGAGTTAAACTGTACTGACACACAAACATAACGAAAAACACGTGCAGGCAGCACAAAACCGCTCAGCAACACTCCTGTAACCCAATACAAGAAGTGGAAAAGAAAAATGCAGGGGGGGGGGGGGGGGGGGGGGGGGGGGGCGGATGCAGAAAAAAAAAATACACGGACAGCACGCCAAGCCCTTCCACTGACAGCCCAAATGGTAACAGTCTCGTGTGAAACCAGCAGACACTGCTAGGGTGGTTTCACACTGCTAAAGCAAGGCTGAGTAGGCTGGCGACCGTCCGTGACACTAACGATATCAGTGCGTTATAGAAAGTGATACAAAGTATTGAAGAAGTGAGTCTACTCAGTCATGGTGGACTTGTGTATCTGGCGTGCCAGAATCGGTTTTTTCTCTGTGCTTCGCTAGCGAGTAGAAGGAAGGGGAAGGGAAAGAAAGATGGCGGAAGGGGTGAAGTGGCCAGAGTGAGAGTTGTGTTGATATGGTTTGTGCTTCTGTGGGGCACTGACACTAGCGTGTGCCCGTGATACTACAAGAGCGGCATTTGGTACCGAAGTCTGTGGCAGGTTCGGTGGTAATGTACTAGTTAAACTTCGATACTTTGCCACAAACACAAGGAGTGCAAACGGTTCAACCAGTGACTGTAAAGAGTAACGAAAGTGGGCCAGTCTTCATACCTCTGTGGTCAATAGAAGCGTCAACATCAAGATGAACAGAGCTAAGGAAGAGCACGACAGACAGAAGACTCTGTTGGACAAACATGAAAGGTATGGTCTACGCAACATCACAGATACAGTTAGGGAATAGTCTGTCTCCATAAGTGGTTATACTTCTCGTTCTCCACTTAGCCTATGTGCGCAGACGACTATCCTTATCCAATGATGTGGAGACCAAGCCGGGCCCAGGATCAACAAGAAGCGCGAGAAGACAAGATGGAAGCGAAATTCAACAACTTAGACACGAAGATAGACACCAAGATGACACAACTCTTTACAGCAATAACAACACTCACTGACTCCTGTAAGTCACAAACCACCACTATCAACAAGATGGAACAAAAACAATCAGATATGGTGGACACACTGAATAAATCATTCAAGGAAGTTCAAGACACTAAGCAGGATATACAAGAAAACAAAACAACAGTAAGGCATTTAGGGGCAACGCAAGACTATACGGCACGCAGATTAACTAAAATGGAGGAAGAAATGGACCGAACCGAAGTTTATTTCAGACGGAATAATTTAAAGTTTTTCGGTATCAAAGAAAGCACGAACGATAGCAAGATATAGAAATGTGATGAGGTGATCAGAGAGACACTAGATAAATACATGGAAGAAGAAACATAGGCCGACGACGCAACAGAACGCGCACATAGGCTAGGCAAACGGGACCCATCCGCAGAGAGACCCAGACCTGTGATCGTGCGTTTCCTCAGGTGGGGAGACACCATGAAGATTCTGCAGAACCGAGAGGCGCGCGAGAAGATGAAGGAGGAAGGCATACGAGTGTCTCAAGACAGGACGAAACGCCAAGCTGACCAACTACGTGATCTGTGGGCACAAGGCAAATTGGGGGGTATGGTACTGTGTGGGGGATGGGGGGGGGGGGGGGGAACTGTATGTAAGAGAGAGAAGAATACAGACCATGAGCAGAACAGAATGACAGCCAACATGAACAATATAGACAGCACCAGCAGCAAGAGGACTACGGATATAAAAGTACTTCCAGAAAACAATTTGGCACAAATGGACAATGGATACAGAGAGGAAGAAATGAAAGCGATTATAGTGCAAGTGGTGATAGAAACTTTGATGACTGGAAGATGAGAGTGAGAGGGATGAGGGACGAGAGAAAAGGAGAAGAATGGAGAAAAAAAAAAGAGAGGAAGATAGAAATAGAGTGAAAGAACAGGTGGAAGAGATGATGGGTAAAGAAAAAAAAGTGCGAAAGGAGTGAATGGGGAGAAAAATGGAGTTGAGAGAGAGAGATGAACGTGAAGAAAATGAATGGGGCAGCAATCTTGAGTTTTTGTCGTTGGGGGTGGGGGGACCTTCTGGATGAGAGAGAGAGAGAGTGGAACAGAAAATCAAGAAAACAGGTCTGAGAGAAACAGAGAGTAAGTGAAGAGAAGAAGGAAGAGAGTGAAAGGAAAGGAAGAGTGAATGGTGAGGGGGAAAACAGGAAACAAGACAATAAGCAAAAGTGCCAAAAGGGGTGTGGCAGAAAAAAAGTAGGATGGGGGAAAAAAACATACGAGGCAAACAACACTGATGTCAGTATAGACAAAATTACAGGCATTTCCTCACCCTCAGAATCAGGTCAAGGCAACCCTAATCAGATGCCCTCACAGCTACTAGTAGACACACAGGCTCGCGCGCAGAATGAAAATAGCGATCAATTGGACAGTGTCTGGAGCATTCAAGGAGAGACAGTTTAGGGACAAACACAGCATGCATGACTGAGACAGAGATTGTGACACAATCTCCGATACACCTCATTCGTGGTACGATTTATTTACACACATAGAGAAGGGGAAAGACAGATGATAGTCTACCACATAACAGCACCAATAAAGGGAAAGAAGATATGACTAAGAAAGACGATAAGATAAGGGTACGACAACCATCGAATACACGGCAGTCTACAATTGAAGAAGCTATACTTACACAAGGCATGGTATATTCTGATAGTGAAGAAGGAGTAAATCAAACAAGGGGGGGGGGGGGGGGGGGGGGGGGGGGGAACCAAACCCAAACAAACACACATCAGGAAAACAAGCATTAAGATCTGATACAAACACTTCAAGAACAACAAACAAACAATCACACTCACCTGGATACACACGTTCTCAATCAACGAAGAAAAGCTGGAAGGAAGGAAAGAAAAGAAAAGGAGAAAATATGAGAATTAGGCCAAGGCCACACACAAAATTCAAGGAATAATGTCATTACAAGTCAAAACACGGAGAACAAGCTAAACGACAATGCTAGAGAAGATGGAATTGTGAGACAACACATGGTGAATGAGATAAAAAATGGATGAGACAAGAGAGAATGAAAATGAGAACGAGGATGAAAGTGGAAATTTGAGCAAGGATTGAAATTAAAGATGGTAAGAAAAAGCTGTATTTTGGTTACTGGAACGTGGAAGGTCTGCTTGAGAAATTAACTGACCAAGATTTTTTAGAATATATATTACGTATTTGATATCTGCTGTCTGAACGAAATGATTATGTTAGAGTCATTTGATTTTGAAATAAAATTCTCAGATTTTTATATATCCATTGCTCAGCTGTGAAATTTACCAAAATGGGCAGACCTTTGGGTGGGGGGGTGGGGGGGGGGGGTGGGGGTGGGGTTGTTATGTTAATTAAAAAAAGAAATGTCTGACTATGTTCAGTTAATAAGCACATGGATAAAAAATGTATTATGTATACGTATATCTGAAAATCTGTTAAATTGTGGGAAGGATATTATGTTTTTCTGGATATATATACACCCAGTAGATAGCCATTTCTATTTTGATAAGGACTATACATATACCTTTGAACTACTAAGGCAATATTTACTAACACAAATAGAGCAACGAAATGGCTTTTTCTATATTATTGGAGGAGACTTCAATGCACGTATAGGGGAATGGGGTCTGAGTGTAAACGATAATGATGACATATCAAACAATGATCAGGACGTGTGTGCACGAAGGTCAATGGACTCTTTTACAAAGGGTTTCAGGAAAAAAAATATAATAGAATGTTGTACAACATTTAAATTAACTCCCCTAAAAGGACTAAGTGCAGAGAACTTTGACAGTGCATACACGTTCTATTAGATAGAAGGAACAGCACAATTATTAATATATTAATGTATATGTTCATTTGAGTTGATTGGTAATGTAAAGAATTGTGTTATTTATGAAAGAATTGAATCTCATCATATGACAATCAATATGGTAATTTGTAAAGAAAATTAGATGGGACCCTGCAAAACAACAAGAATATATACAGCACATGGAAACAGTGAAATTTAAAAACACTACTAGAACAGGTTACAGAGGGGATAGACACTGATATAGATTTACGTACAGAAAATTTCTATAAACTATTAAAAGAGGCTGGTAAAAGTATGTATATAAATATAGGCATAGGAGGGGTAACAACAAAACACAAATGGATGGTATGACAAGGAATGTAAAGCCAAGAAAAAAGATGCCAGACACGCATATGTACACTGACGCATACCAACAGATTCAAAAACCCAAATTTGTATGAAGTAAGAAAGGCGTTATATGTAAACATAAGAGCAATATATAAAGAAACCATCAGAGAGAGAAGAAAAAACAATATAGTAAACAAACATACAAGGCACTCATACAAAAGCAAAAGGATAGTAAGATGGTTTGGAACATTATAAAAAGCACTAAAAAGAAAAAGATTACACTACCATCAATAAGTATTACACAATGGCAAGAACACTTCGAAAGTGTTTTAACCCATAATTACCTGAAGTGCAAAACAACAATGAAAGGGTGCAACAAAACATTGAAGACGAAGAAGAGGAAATCCATATATGAGAATTAAACAAAACATTGACGACGAAGAAAGAGGAAATCCATATACAAGAATTAGATGAAGAGATAACTAATACTGAAATAAGTCTAGCAATAAAGAAATTGAAAAAAGGTAAAGCATCTGGACTAGATGGAATACCATCTGAATTTTTTAAGACCACAGAACAAACCATAACTCCATTTCTAATAAAATCATTTAATAAGATATTTCAGGATAGTTATTTTCCTCTAGAATGGACAAAAGCTGTAATAGTGCCCCTTTTCAAAAAGGTGATAAACAAACTCCAGGAAATTATAGAAATACTTCCCTATTATACATCTTAAGTAAAATCTTCACAGCTTTAATAAATAGAAGACCATACAACTGGGCAGAGGAAGAGAACAAAATAAGCAAAAAGCAAGCAGGATTTAGAAAAAAAAACTTTTCTACCATAGACCATATTTACACTTTGGTATCAATGATAAGTAATTGCTTGTATGGCAGAAGAAGAAGCAAATTATATGTAGCATTCATTGACTATCAAAAAGCGTTTGTTACAGTCAACAGGGATAAGCTATGGGAAATCCTAAGGAATAATAAAATATCTACTAAAATATTAAACATATTAAAAGGAATGTACAGAACAGTACAGGCATGTGTGAGACATGGGAATGAACTGAGAGAATTCTTCGACTGTCGTCAAGGAGTGAAAGAAGGGTGCTTACTATCTCCTTTAATTTTTTCCCTTTTGATAACAGAAGTGGCAGAAAAGGTAACACTGAGAGGAAGACGTGGTTACCAATTTCTACCAGGAACTGAGGAACTATTCGTACTACTCTTTGCTGATGATATAGCACTAATATCGATAACCCCATCTATATTCATTAATAATAATATAGTATCATCTTCATAGCATAACTACATCATCGTGTTATGCTACACGATGATGTAGTTATGCTATGAAGATGATACTATATTATTATTAATGAATAGATTTGTGAAGACTAGTTATGTAGTGTGGAGTAATGTTTGCATGACTTGAATTTATATGCGTGTATGTTTGAATATAGATGTGTGCATGATTGAATTCATATGTGCTTGTATATATATATATATATATATATATATATATATATATATATATATATATATATATATGTGTGTGTGTGTGTGTGTGTGTGTGTGTGTGTGTGTGTGTGTGTGTGTGAATTATATGCGCATGATTTGAATTCAGGATATGTGTTTGAACTGAATGTAAAATCTGATAACTAGGGCTATGCAGTATAACATAAAGAACAGCGATGAAAGCTAAGGACAATAGAAGCATGGCTGAGATATAAACTGAGACAATTTCGATGGAAATGTTTTAATGACAATAAGACATCCAAGCACATGTTTGAATATGTATGAATAATAGTTATTTTTAAAGTTAGGGGTAAATAAAGATGTAAGGTAGATTAAAAGAAAGAGGATATAAGATGAAAGAACAATATATATATATATATATATATATATATATATATATATATATATATATACATATATATATATATATATATATATATATATATATTCTATAAGTCGAAATATTAGTTTTAATCGAAATGAAATTGTTATACTTTGTCTTGCGTTTGTGGAGTGGTTTATTTTTGTTCTATAAAATTGAAACTGACGCTGTGAACTCGTTGTGAATGGACCTTTGGCCCCACAATAAATGGGGTGGGGCGTTTAATGTGTGACAAGTGTCAAGTCTCTCTCTCTCTCTCTCTCTCTCTCTCTCTCTCTCTCTCTGTCCAAAGGTCAAAGGTCAAATGTCACTCAGAGAGTGGCCATGCGATCATCACTACAGGCTAAAGGAAGGTCCTTTCAGCCGATAGAAGCAACATGAAACAAAACCACTCAGACAAAAAGAAACATTTGACGTTACTGTCTAGCATTGTGCATTCTATGGAAAAAAACATATAATGTCTTTTGAAGTTGGCCGATTTCATATATGAACACAGTCCGGTAAATAGCTAAAAACAGACCCTGGGATTCTGAGCTTGATTGGGGGTACAAAGAGAAGTTTACTCCTCAGCCAACTGCTTATCAGCACTGTCTTGCTTTCTGTCAACAATGAAGAGAGTGACAGTATTCTTATAGATAATGAAAACAGTTAGAAAACGAAACAAAAAAGAAGTAATTTACACGTGTCAGCCAGAAAAGAAAGGAAGTGTATTCTAGAAAATAAAAGCAAAAGCATAAATGCATCAAACACATTTTGTGCACTGGAGAGAGAGAGAGACACAGAGAGAGAGAGAGAGAGAGAGAGAGAGAGAGAGAGAGAGAGAGAGAGAGAGAGAGAGAGAGAGAGAGAGAGAGAGAGAGAGGAGGTAGGGATTTGGCTGTGGAGTGGAAACTTACTGAAAAGTTGTTGTGGTTGGGATGAAGAAGGAAGACCTTAGGCCAACAATTAATTCATTCACCATCCAAGTCAATAGTCAGGTTCTACAGCATACCTCCTACAGACCAGATCCTGGTGCTGTAGCTATCATTGGTTTTTTCCTTCTCTTGGAAGAATCTAAGCTGTACATTTTTTTTCAGCTTTCAGAGTATTTGTGCAGATTCTTTGAAAGATGTGGAAGGACCAGACGAGAGGAGTAATGATTATACGAGACTGACCAACCTGGTCATGGTACACTGAGCTTCCTATTCTGTGAAAGTTGGCCCTAAATTTAGCGTTTCGACCTCTTAGGTCTTCTTCAGGCAAGATACAAAAAAAAATAGGACAACGAATATTCAGTAATATAATTAACATCATTACGACCTTGACTCGCACATTTTTCACTTCCAACAGCCTCGTTCTCATTCAACGCCTTCCTTGCGCTGAACTCTGAAGCGATCAAAGCTAAGAGAATTTTCGTTGTCCTATTTGTTTGTATCTTGCCTGAAAAAGGCCTAAGAGGTCGAACGCGCGCAGTGTTTTGTCTTGTGACTCGTTTGTCCACGTTTCTCTGGGCGGTTCGCTAACATTTATCTAAGATTTGTTTAGATTTCCGCCTGCAGTCGTCTCACTTTGCAACTAGACCTGAATTTGAATTGAAATCAAAGTGGGGAAAAAAGCATAATCTGAAATTAAGAACTGAACTTCACTCTCAGGACGATTTGAGTTGATTTTGTCATAAGATATTCGGTAGAACTGGTTTTGTCATAGAACTGATTTTGTCATAAGACATTCAGTAGAGTTGATTTTTCATAAATATTCAGTAGAGTTGATTTTGTCATAAGATATTCAGTAGAGTTGATTTTGTCACAAAATATTCAGTACAGTTGGCTTTATCATAAGATATGCATTAGAGTTGATTTTGTCATAAGATGTTCAGCAGAGCTGATTTTGTCATAAAATATTCAGTAGAGTTGATTTTATCATAAGATATGCATTAGAGTTGATTTTGTCATAAGATGTTCAGCAGAGCTGATTTTATCATAAGATATTTAGTAGAGTTGATTTTGTCATAAGATAATCAGCAGATACCACAAAAACAATGTCTGTTAGTTGATTCTTTGCCACTAAATGTGTTTTCGGAAGAGAAGCATTTATGCAACCTAGAAAAGCTTTTCATTGAGGCTCAAGGATAATTTTCTAGTCAATCAGCTTGTGGAATAATCTTATTTATAACCGCATAACATATCTATAAAGGACCTGGTCAGATATGATGAGAGAGAGAGAGAGAGAGAGAGAGAGAGAGAGAGAGAGAGAGAGAGAGAGAGAGAGAGACAGAGAGAGAGAGAGAGAGAGAGAGAGAGAGAGAGAGAGAGAGAGAGATCTGATTTGAGTGACAGGATTCCTCTGCCTCAAAAAGAAAGGCGATGGCAATGTGGATTAAAGTCTCTGCAGAGTCATTAACGTTGAGCTCTTTCATTTGATTTCTGGTACTCTGGCATTGGGATACGTCACAAACTTAACAAGTCACACGACAACAAAAAAAATTTAAAAAATAAAATAAAAATTGATTTAAATCACTGGCCTCGATAACCCGAGCATCTTCCAATTCTATTAGATAGTCATAGGAGAATAATACAATTTCGGACAATATCCTATTAGGGCCCTATGTCTTCCTTCCATACTGTCTTATTTTTTTTTTTCATTCGAATAGGGATGCTAACGTCTACTTTTACTGTGCCTAGGAGGGAGGGGGATGAGGAGTGGGGGGGGGGGGGATAGGGGGGGGAGAGAGAACGTAAAATGAATGGAAGGTGGGTGGGTTAGGGGAGGGGTTGGACGGAGAGTAGAAAGGGAAGAAGAAACGGATAAATCATTTGAAGAGAGCCTACGATGTGTGTGTGTGTGTGTGTGGGGGGGGGGGGGGGGGGGGGAGGGGGGGAGGGGCGGCAAGGGGAGGGGGGAAGGGGGGGGGGGGGGGGGGGAGAGGGGCTATACTAAAAACAAGGAGTGGAGGTAGAAAGTGAGAGAGTGTCAGATGACAGGTAAAGAAGTAAAGTTCGGACAGAAGGGGAGAAAGGTGGAGGGGCAGAGGAGTTGGGTGGATGGGGGTGGGAGGGAAAAAAAAAAAGGGGGGGGGGGGGCAGGGAAGGGGAAGGAGGTGTGGAAAGGTGGGTTGCGAGGGAAAATAGTAGCGGGAACAGGGTGGAAGGGGAAAGAAGGGGGCGAGGAGGAGGGGGAGATCGGGGGGGGGGGGGGGGGGGGGAGGATTGTGGAATGGTGGGGGAAATGCTCACATGTGTCGGGGTCTTGAATATCTAAAGAGACCTTGCAGAAATAAATTATTTGCACTGTCTCCTTATATTTAATATAAGAACGATTACTGGGTACTTAGACAATCACATACAAATGATAGATATTCAGCCAAATCTGTGGACATAATCAGCTTACTCAGTACGTTTTTAACCACTTCTGATTGAAACTGCACTGTCTCATTCTATCTTGCTTGTTTTGGATTGGAGAATAAGGTATCAAAACAATCTTATGATCATTACGTATATGCATGAAAATGCATATGCCTTACACTACACCCATTCATTGCATTGTGTTGTAATCAATAAATAGACATCAATGCAAACAAATGAGTAATTATCTATCACGATAGTACTGGTAGGAAGAAAAAGAAGAAGAAGAAGAAGAAGAAGAGGAAGAAGAGGAGGAGGAGGAGGAAGAGGAGGAGGAAGAGGATAGAAGAGAAGAATGAGAAAAAACAAGATCAAGCACAAGAACAATCAGAACCAGAACAAGGACACGAAGAAGTAGAAGAAGGAGAAGGAGAAGGAGGAGAGACGAGTAGCAGAAGGAGGGAGTTAGGAGGAGGGGGGTAGAGGGGGTGGGGGAGGAGAAGGAAGGGGGGGAGGATGAGGAGGGAAAACGACAGGGGGAGAGAGAGGAGGAGGAGAAGAAGAAGAAGAAGTAGAAGATGATGATGATGATGATGATGATGATGATGATGAAGGGGAAAAAAGAAGAAGAAAACCGAAAGAAAAAAAGAAGGAGGAGGAGGAGGAGGAGGAGGAGGAGGAGAAGAAGAAGAAGAAGAAGAAGAAGATGAGATGATGATGATGATGATGATGATGATGATAGTGATGACGACGACGACGACGACGACGACGACGACGATGATGATGATGATGATGATGATGATGGTGATGATGATGAAAAATAAGAAAAGAAGAAGAGGAGGAGAAAGAAAGAGAAACAAAAAAGAAAGAAAAAACGAAAAAAAAAAAGAAAAAAAAAGAAAGAAAGAACAAAAATGAAGAAGAAGAAGAAAGAAAAAGAAAGAAGAAAGAAAAGAAAGAAAGAAAGAAAAAGACGAAAAGAAGCAGAAGAAGAAGAAGAAGAAGACTAAGCAGGAAAAGACGAGGGAAGAGAGAAAAGGGAAAGGAAGCGGGAAAAACTGTAACTCGATTCCATAGTCTTACCTTAACTAGTCTCCGCTGGTTTTTATATATCAGATTCAAACAAAACGCAGGACACAAACACTAAAGCCAACAGGCAAAACATCAGGATTAAAATGAATAACACTTCTCAAGTTGCTGCTTCCCAAACTGCTGATGAGGAGTTCAGGACACGGAACGCACGGCGTAGATGACCCTTGCATTAGATTCTCGTGAAACAAGTTCGTCAAGCTTGATCATCTCTTCTTAGGCCATACTTTCCAGCTGACACATTACACACGCACTGATGCTCATACCTCTCTCTCTCTTACCCCCCTCCCTATCTCCGCCCTCCCCCCCTCTCTCTCTCTCTCTCTCTACCTCTTTTTTCCTACCCTTTCTGTCTCTCTCCTTCCCCCTCTCGCTCTCTCCCATTCTCTCTCTCTCTCCTCCCCCCCTCTGTCCCTCTCCCCTCCCCCTTTCTCTCGCTCCCTCACTGCCGCCCCCTCCCTCCCCCCCCCCTCTCCTCTCTCTCATACTTCACTCACACACACACACACACACACACACACATCTTATATCCATTTCCTACAAATATATAGACACCCTCAAAATCATATCCGACCCCATCCCCCACACATGGTTTCAAACATATTCAGTCTTCTTTCTCAATGCTGCTGCTTATAGTGAATCCGTTTATTCTTAGCCACATGCAGGTCCATTCTCCGGTTTAGCCCATAGAAGCAAGTCCCAAGATTGGTTTGCCAGTACTATTCTCTTTTCAAGAGGATTTCCTCTGTTTAGACCGCTTCAATGGGAATAATTTTAAGAAGTGACAGGTCTTTAATTTTCGGATGGTCTACAGTCCAGATATGATGAGCCACTCTGCATTTGGTTGTTTTCTTCAACTTTACATCACTTTTATGATTAGCCCATCTGTGCTTTTAGATTCAGATCTAACGTACATCTTGCTATGATGGATTTTACAAATCAACACGTATATGACATTTTCTGTATAACAGGAGATGCTGTGTTTAATTTTCTACTTTCTTCTATCCCACGTACTCACAACCCGACTGGTGTTCTGACAGTCGGCACATGTATCGCATTTTCTGGCACATGTTTGAAAACCAGGTCTAGGGAATGGACCACATTCAGTTAGCCTTTTAGGTATTGTTGGTTTGTACATTTATGCCAGGTTTGTCCTTCTTTTATCTGGTGTTATTAGATTATGCTTTGGGGACATTTTTTTTTTTCTTTAATTTTCAGGATTACTATATTGAAGGTCAAGATCCTTTTGAATTATCTGAGATTTTGCAAGCAATCTGGGATCAAACATAGTGATCCGTGCGATCTTTATCACTGCAGATCAATGTAAGGCGTGTACCAATCACCCTCGCTATCCCTTTCAAAACGGATGGGGCGTGGCACAAAGAGGAAGGTAAATAACTTTGAACGTTTTGTGACATTTGTGAAAGAAGGTATAGCCTGCGCCTCGTTCATAGAGTTCACCCTCCCCAGCCAGCCTGGTCTCGCTTAGGGCAGCGATGTCAATCTTTTATCCGGCAAGATCATTCGCAATGAGGGCTGTACGCTTCTGGGGTCTATCCGAGAGACGTCCATGTCAAGGAGCATGCGGACGTTCCATGTGGCCAGGTTCAGAGGAGTAATCCTCGTTTTTCTTTTTTTCTGGCTTGTTTCGACTGCAGTAATAGGGCCCCTGCCAGCCGCGGTATGCTGGATAGAGTGATGTGGAGCAGGCAATGTTTAGGGCGCCTTTCCTAGCCCCTTCCTCATGCCATGGAGGTGAGCAGTGCTATCCTAAAAGGGCTGCTCAGTTGCTCAGGGGGGCTGCCTACCGCCACTGCTGCGCCGATTCAGTGACGGCCGACCATATGGCCTGAACCGCCTGTCTGCAGGTCTGCGGCTATGACTTCCAGTGTACCCACACCTGTCACTTCGTCGCTCGCCCATCGCCACAGGACTTGGTGATAAGGGATAGGATGAGGGATGACTGATGACATGCGCGATGACTTTGATTCAAGTGAGGAAGAGTTGCGCGTCGTCGCCTCACTCTGTCGTCCGAGACAACCTGTATCCAATGGCAAGACAAGGTCGAGACGGTTGGAGATGGAGACGGATGCAGTGGATGATCTAGAGGTTCTACATCCCTCATCTAGCTCTGTGCTCTCCACAATGCATTGCTGTAACCGCCTTTCTCTCTGTTGAACCATAAAAGGTTTATTTCTACAGTGTCCGCCGGCGTCCAGTCTTTGCATGCATAGGTAGACAAGCCCTAACTCATACTTCAGTTCATATCCCCCACTACTGTGAACTGCAGTAGGGTGTCGCTCTCTTCGCCTGTACAGCCGTTGGGAAATTGCATTCTCATCCGCCTGTTGGAGCTAGGCTTGACAGATTTTTTTTTTAATCGAGGTTGACACCTCTAGATCCGTTGTGTTTAGCCTGGGGGGGCGCACGCTGCCCAGTTACCGTGGGTCACCTCTGGGAGGACGTGGTTGGAAACCACGCATGTTCAGTCTTGAAGTGAAAGAGGCTATGCCGAGCCAGGGGACTAACACCGCAAGGATGCCCCGCTGATGTCAGTACCTGTGCCAGGCAACAACTACATACAGCTCCACAAGCAAGCAGAGCAAAGCAAAGCAGAGCAAGCAGAGCAAGCAAGCGTGGACAACATGCAGCCATCACCACAACACAAAGCAAAGACCCAGGTGGCACAAGGGGAAGAATCCTATAGATATCTCCGCTGTCCGTACCACGATCGCTTTTCACTTCTTGGGATTTTTCATCCCTGCAACACCCACACATACACACAACTCCTACACACACACACACACACACACACACACACACACACACACACACACACACACACACACAAACACAAGGTGTGCGCGCATGCTTTGGGTTTTGGTTTGATTAGAATCTCTGTCTGGGGATAATGAATTCCATTACTCTTACTTTTTAGATAGCGAAATTATTACTTCTTTTTTGCAGGCATTGTTGGGACCCTACAAATCGACCGAGAGAGAGTATATATTTGGTATCTATTCCTAAAGTTTGAGAAAAAAAAAAATCCATAGTACATGAAAATGATTTTGAATAAAGTACAATGCTTCTTTTGTACTACAGCATGGTGCTTAAATGTATCACCATGGTAAACAGTTTAACGACAGGAAAGGGAAAGTAGCATGCGTCTTAGCCTATAACCGGAGACGAAAAAACTTGATAATGAAAACGTTTGTAACAAACACAAACTTACGAACTCATACTTAGATCTTTCTAGTATTACAGGCATGCACGCGCAGAGAGAGAGAGAGAGAGAGAGAGAGAGAGAGAGAGAGAGAGAGAGAGAGAGAGAGAGAGAGAGAGAGAGGAGAGAGAGAGAGAGAGAGAGAGAGAGAGAGAGAAGAGACAGACAGATAGAGAGAGAGAGAGAGAGAGAGGGAGGGAGGGAAAGAGAGAGAGAGATTTCTTTAACTGGTCAGAACTAGAAAAAATGTCTGAATATGGGATTACTATAAATGAGAAACAGATTTTTTATTCAATGAATAGCATGATGCCACGGCGAGATAAATTCACACACACACACACACACACACACACAAACGCGCGCGCGCGCGCCGCCCACGCACGCACGCGCGCGCACACACACACACACACACACACACACACACACACACACACACACACACACACTTCAGGGATGGATAGGTTGCTTTTATTTCAATGTTTGCAAATTTCCTTTTCTTTTTTTTTTTTTTTTTCCTTTTTTTTCAGTTACAAGAACAGCCTAACATGGGCTGACGGGACCATTGCCCACGTGCTGAACACTGGGGACGTTACGGAAACTTCGATTGATTCAAATTGTGGTGGACTTGGAAGAATATATCACAAGCATGCTCTGTTTATTGGGGTACAAAATTTCCTCTGTGGGACTGTGACTTTCATGGAAAGTATGTTTTATATTTTCTGTGCGGAGTCAACACCTGGTGAATAAAACGGTGAGAGTGACGCCTGCCTCGCTGAATGCGACTGCTATGTCCTTCAGTTCCCGTTTTCTTTCTTGTCCTTGAAGCATAACACGCATTCGTTTTTGGCTTGTGATCTTCACAGTGCCTGCTGGGGGAAGAGCAGCGTGCAGTTTGGTGCACACAGCAGTAACTGGGATATCCCTTCCGCTTCGTCCTGTCCTGTTCCAGGGATGACGTTACTTCCTCCGTCATACGCATGCGCCACAGGAAGTGGGCGCGTGCCCTACTCTTTCGTTTGTGACCACCGGCAGAGCTGTACCGACAACAGTGACGAGTCATTCTGTGTTTTCTCTCCTTGTATTCAACACAACCTTAACCAATGTGGAAGTACTGAACAGGTATTGAGAAATGCATTACTGTTTGAAGCTAGATCTCATGATTTCTGATTAGGTACGTATAATGTAAACTGGCATAGATATCAGCGTTTATGCCCTTACACTGGATTGGAAATTAATGGTCATTGCAAATGACCTTGCATTATATCCGCACGATATTTGTCCATATAAAGGGAAACGTATCACTTTTGTTTTATATCAATACTGAAAGACAGTGTTTTGGGAGATATTTTGATTTTCTTTGACGATTTTGAGTATACTAACCACAGTGTGGTATCAATAAGATATGATGTCATTCCTGGTGTATTACAATGCAATGTTATCTAACATGTAATCAGTAAGTGTTTCAACTTTATACTGTTACAGTGCTACACGACTGCACAGCGATGTAATGGGCAAGTGGACTGTATCAACAAAGAGGATGAAAACGGATGTTCTGTGCCCTGGTTAGTGAAGGAACGATACCCAGACCCCCCACCACTTCCATTTGTCCTTGATTTTGTGGGAAATGGCATTACTGTCATCACCCGTCTCCCCACGGTACACGATGGGCGGTCACCACTCTTCAGGGTGTGTCCAGAGACCCACTATCAATGCGCACATGGCGGATTCTGCCTGCCCACATTTACCAGGTGTAACCTGTTCTATGATTGTCCAGACCACGAGGATGAAGTGGGACTGTAGCAGCTATGTTTGCCCTGGCCATTACAGCTGTGTACATTCCCAGGCATGTGTTCACCCAAACCAGGTGTGTGATGGATTTCAGCATTGTCCCAGATCGGACGATGAGTTGTTGTGTGATATAGAGTGTCCAAAGCATTGTATTTGCCATGGTCTGTCCTTCACATGTTTCCGATCTTTCCCTGCCCATAGTTATCCTGAAGTGCGGTACCTGAATGTAAATGGTAGTGGCATGACCCTGTCTGCACTCTCGGCCAACAAAATGTTGGTCTATCTTAGTTTTGCTAATTGTCACCTGACAAACGCTTCCTATATGACTTTACCTAATCTGATCGCCCTTGACCTTAGTAATAATAGACTTGCCAATGTTCCTGCTGAAATCTTGTCGGGCACTCGAAGTCTGAAATCATTATTTTTATCTAATAATCCTTTAACAGGAGTTCTGGTGGCGAATACGATAACATTTTCAAAAGTAGAAATTCTGGATCTGTCGATGACACGTCTTTTCACCCTGGGTCACCATACACTCAGTCTGTTTCCTAGAGTCACCGTGCTGAATCTGTCACACAGTGGTGCACACTTTGAAGTCGGACCAGTCTTCCAACCAATGAAAAAACTCCAGGTGTTGAACTTGAAGGGGTGTCTTTTGTCAAGCGTTGACAAAACACTGTTCATAAACCTGGACCACTTGCACACTGTATATATGCTGACAACTATAAAGTATGCTGTGCAGCCATGCTCTCACGCTTCACTTTGAAAACTGTCATGCACCTAAAGACGATCTCTCTTCTTGCCAGGATTTGTTGAAATTTAATTCCTACAGAGTATGTCTGGCTGTTTTCAGTGGCCTGGCGTTGGTGGGCAATGGAGTGAGTTTTGTGTTCCGCTTGTCTTCGCTGCAAAGTGGCTCGCCAGGCTTCAACGTCTTTGTGCTTCACCTGTGTGTGTCTGACTTTCTGATGGGGATTTACCTGGTGTTGGTTGGTATTGCAGACAGACTGTATCAAAATGTTTACATTTGGAAAGATATGAATTGGAGGCACAGTGTGTCATGCACACTGGCTGGTGTTCTGTCATTAATCTCTTGTGAGGTATCTTCTTTCATAATTTGCTTGATCACGTTAGATCGGTTTCTTGTTGTTCGTTTTCCTTTGAGTTTTTTGCATTTCAGAGAATGGAATGCACAACTAGTCTCTTGCCTTTCCTGGACTGTAGGTCTCTTTCTCGCTGTTATCCCACTGCTGCCTGATGTTGCTCACTGGGAGTTCTACAGTCAGACTGGAATCTGCATACCTCTACCTGTCGTTAGAAAGATGTTTGGGGGCCATGATTATTCCTTTGGAATCATGATTGTTTTAAACTTGATCCTTTTCCATATCGTTGCTTTAGGCCAAGCAGTCATCTATTGGTCCATACGATCTAACACCTTTGAAGGTGGTTTACATTGTCAGCGTTCTCAGGATGCCAGCATAGCTCGCCGACTGTTCACCGTGGTCATGTCAGATTTTCTCTGCTGGTTCCCCATTGGTTTACTGGGACTTCTCGCCTCACAGGGTGTGTCCGTCTCAGGGGAGCTTAACGTTGTAATGGCCATTGTTGTACTGCCATTGAATTCGGCTTTAAATCCATTTATTTACTCGATCAATTTGCTCCTGGAAAAACGGCAGAATAAGACAGAAGAGAGGCTTTTGAAGCTAATGGAATCATGCAGGTATTGATTTGGCACGCAAAAATATATGTTTGCTTTGCTTGTGAATTATATAGGCTACAAACGTTTTCATGTTTGACAAGGATAACAGTCAGGCTGATAGTCAGCTTATTTTGTTTTTTTGTTTGCTTGCTCACTTGTTGGTTTGCTTGTTTGTTTGTTTGTTGTTGTGTTGGTATTTGGGTTTTCTTAACATAAAACCGCCAGGACAAGGCTTCAGCTTGTTTAATATGGAATAGCAATAGCCAAGTCTGTCATTATCCATGGGAATTAGAACCTATGAATAATAAATGGATACAAAACATGGACAGTATCATCCAAGTTATGGCAAAAAATCAAGTCGTTCAAAAAAGTCTTCGTGGATAGATCATCCCGTTCGAGAACAAAAACATGTACACACACACACACACACACACACACACAGACACACACACACACACACACACACACACACACACACACACACACACACACACACACACACACACACACACACACACACACACACACACACACACACACACACACACACACACAACACTCACACAACACACACACACACACACACACACACACACACACACACACACACACACACACACACACACAAACACACACACACACACACACACACACACACACACACAACACACACACACACACACACAGAGAGAGAGAGAGAGAGAGAGAGAGAGAGAGAGAGAGAGAGAGAGATCCAAGAAAGCATTGTTTCAGCACGTTTAGTTTGTTGTGATCGAATAAGAAGCCCGCAGAGAAGATAGACTGCGTGTTGTATCTTTGGGCCCAGTGGACTATTGTGCAATATTGACATATACACTACCATATACCATAATAACATACAAATACAAAAGAAGCATATCCTGTTACAGAGCTTCATGTAGTGCGGTTTCTGGTGTTACCTGGCTAACACTTGATTTTGTTTTTTTTTTCTCTGCACATTATACAGATGGTTCACAAGAAAAAATCTGTTCGAGGCTGGAGGTAATTAAAATGATATTTATCGTAAGGAATATCAGTAAATGTATACATGATCATAGTCAGCGATTTAACAAGTCGGACACAACAACAACAACAACAACAACAACAATAACAACAACAACAGCAACACAACATCAGCAAACACAGATAACAGTGACATGTATTTCCACACCATATGTGGAGCTGACTGCTTTGAGATTTAAGTTTGAGGAATCAGATACAATATAAGCCACCAAAATCAAGCTGCGTTTTTTTTTTTTTTTTTTCGTTTTTTTTTTTCTTTATCTATTTACATTTTTTTTTCCCTTTTCTTCTTACCTTTAAACTTTCCCCACCCTGTTGCTTTATCTATCTGTTTGTCTGTCTGTCTCTCTGTGTGTCTGTCAGTCTGTCTGTCTGTCTGTCTGTTGTCTCTCACTCACTCTCTCTCTCTCTCTCTCTCTCTCTCTCTCTCTCTGGTGTGTGGTGTGTGTGTGTGTGTGTGTGTGTGTGTGTGTGTGTGTGTTTACATATGTGTGTGTGTGTGTGTGTGTGTGTGTGTGTGTGTGTGTGTGTGTCTGTATGTGCTTGTGCCTGTGCTTGTGCATGCATGCATGCATGCGTGCGTGCATGCGTGCGTGCGTGCGTATGTGTGTGTGTGGGTGTGTGTGGGTGTGTGTGGGTGGGAGGGGGGAAGGGGTCTGGACTTATATTAGCAGCTATAGCAGACACAAAAGAAGACTACCCCACAGCAGATTCCCGTTTTCCGAATGACGACGCTAGAGGTCACTGCTACAATCCCCGGGACACTTCATACGATCAAGTGACACTGTGCACGCCTGATATAATGACATGCATGATGTCGCAACACAGACTGCTGTACGTTGCTGCATTAAGCGTCCATATTTCCTTTTTCCATAAGAGAGACGAATATCTTTTAAACCATTCGTCCTTAGCGTGTGAAATTGTGTTAGAAATCCTGCCTCCAAACACTACCATCAGAAGCACACAAAAGGCTACGAATCTTCATGTGGTGAACGTCAGTTTTCTGTATCAGACATGCACAAGACATAACTATGTTCTCCTACAAATAGATACAGAAGACAGCACAGATCAGTGGTGGACAAACACGAAGAGTGTGTGGACAGGGTGCGAACCGGACTATGACCCTCCGTCTCTGCATCCTTACAGGCCTGCGCCTTACACTATCTCAACGGACACTGGACGCGGTGGGTGTAGGATTATGATACTCGTTAACGACCTCACACAGGATCACAGAGTGGAGATGAAAGTCACCAAGGGGACCAACATCCCCTATGAAAGAACTATTCAAGTTGTGCCCTTTATCCCAACACTTTGGTGAGTGAGGGAGCACACATGAGGACCTGTGTGTGTGTGTGTGTGTGTGTGTGTGCGTGCGTGCGTGCGTGCGTGCGTGCGTGCGTGCGTGCGTGCGTGTGTGTGTGTGTGTGTGTGTGTGTGTGTGTGTGTGTGTGTGTGTGTGTGTGTGTGTTCGAGAGCATTTAACAAATCAAGATAAAAAAAAAAAAACAACAACTCTGGACTCATTACACAATTTGTGCAGGTGTGTCAGTTAGTAATTCAACATTCAAACTGAACTCCTGCAAAGCAAAACCCAAGACATGTAGACGTGAAGATCAATGATGATAACAGGAATAATGTAGTGAAGTAAACCTTTTGTAACAACATTACACCCCGTATGAGAAAATAAGGACACTCTGTTTTTTTAGAAAGCAGACAAATACGCATACAAAGATGTGTTGGTTCATATGAACGAACATGCAAACCAACAACCCAACAGAGAACGTGACAACAGTTTTCAAAATGCAGTAAAAGTCCTCACAACAAACAGCGTATACGTTTATACCGAATCTGTGAAGTAAGGACTCAGTGTTCACAGCGAAGCTGCTCAAAAATGTGCCCCGCCCACCACTTTGTCATTGAGATATTTAGCTGAGTTCAAAACGCCCCTTTTTTCAATTACTGAAGAACTCCACTGTACAAAACACAGTTTCGTGTTGGCGTAGCTGATGAGGGAGAAGGGGGGGGGGGGACATTTCTCCATTGTGTTCTTGCAGTAGAACTGCACCGATGCTAAAGTCAGACCATGCCGTAGGTCTTGGACAGTTTGGGGAAGATGCAGCGTCGGGTTGATGGTGATGAGATGGTTGGTGGTCTGGTATGCTTTTTATCCCTCTTTGATAGGTGTCCTTTTCTTCAGAAGATCCGTGAGAGATGATAGGTGTCCTTCTCTTCAGAAGATCAGTGAGAGTAGATAGGTGTCCTTTTCTTCAGAAGATCCGTGAGAGATGATAGGTCCTTTTCTTCTTCAGATCAGTGAGAGATGCAGATATTGCCGAAAAGTCGAACTGTCTCTCCTCAGCTCATGAAATCTGGACTTCATCATTTGTTATCAGGGCGTACTGCTTCCTTGAACCCCTTCACGTTGTCTTCTTGAAGCATTTTCTGGCTATCCTGGAATTCCTGACCCACAGAATCCACAATCCATGCTGTCCATGCCCAAAACATGTATGCTTGGTATCACTGTCAAATTGGCTCTAATCTGACGCCTGCGTGACTCACGGAAGAGTCTGCAGTATGTTCTTCCCATTTGCGTGTAAGAACTAGAGTGTAAGTTCAGCAGTATATCACGTTCTTTATGCTCTTCAGCACTGGTCTCATTCCCCACACTATTGTAGCTCCAGTAGATCCCAAACAGCATCTTCATGAATTTTAAAGTTCCGTCTGGAGTCATGGAAACTGCCTTGGGAATATTTTTCGGGGATAGGTACGTGTCAATACCCTTTGCAGAGGTCGAGCTTGGAGTATTTTTCTCCAAGTTTGTCTGTTTGTTTATTTAGTTTTGTTTTATGTTTTGTTTGTTTGTCTGTTTTTTTTTTTTGTTTGTTTCCAATAGCAGTTCTCCTGCTTTTGGCATAGGCCCCTGTGTGGGTAATTGTTACCTTGTTTTACTTCTCGAAGCCCGCACCTGTGTAGGTAATTTTGTTTCTCTTCATCGCATATACAAAGAAAGCATATGGAGAGTCGTTTGCTTTCAGAATTTCCAACACATCTTCGATTTTCCCTTTCGTAAACTCCATGCCCGCATGCGAAATTGGAGAAAGTTTCAACTTGACTGGGACAGATGAGCTGACTTTTACCTGGTACTCAACCAGTGCTATAGTCCCAAGATGGTCAGGAAACGCCTTTACAACAGCCACAATTTCTACCTTTTGCCGATCAGGAAGTATTGTATTCATTCTGAAGTCTTCCATGGCATCATTTGAGCGGCTCTCATCAAGTTCTAAAAGCTTCTAATCGTTCACGGTGTCCTGAGGTCATATGGGGCTTTCCTCTCAATGTGTATCTCTGCAGATGTACGTAGGACGTCTTTAGGTTGTCTTTCACTGTTATCGTGCAGTCATACAGCCCCGTAAAAATACATTTATGATTATCATAATAGCAGTCTTTTGTGCTGATTTTTTTTTTTTTTTTTTTACATGTGGCGCTGTTATCACGTCA
>JADBJO010000664.1:375941-408441 GCA_016801955.1 Conus betulinus | reverse complement strand
GGTCATGCAGAGCAATATCTGTTATACCGTATCTAAACACAGCCATTACAATTTTCAGAGGGAGACGCTTGACGCTTGACGTTTGACGCGCATTTAACGCCGCGCCATTTATTGTGAGGCCAAAGGTCTGTACACAAAGAGTTCGCAGCGTCAAATTTTCGATTTTTTTTTTCCCAAAGAAAACAGTATGAAATGAAATGAAACATAGTTCTCGTTCGCTTACATAAATTCAGTCTCAGTAAGGAGACGCCAGCCTCAGAATCGGGGATTCCCGATTCTCTTGCTATGAAGGCCTTGTTTTCGGAGATCGGTGGTTTTTTTTTTTTTTTTTTTTTTTTTTTTTTTTTTTTTTTTTTTTTTTTTTTCCAAAACTCGAGTTAGGTTTAGGGTTAGAGTTAGGATGGGGTTAGGGTAAGGTTTAAATGATGTCGTGACTTCATTACAATCAAGAACATACCGAAAAAAACATCCCTAGATTTTACGTCAGTGATACATATTATATATATTCACATGCATTTCAAGTGCTAGACATTTGTATATAAGCATCGTACCGACAAATATCCTATTCTGTTTATTCATGCGTTTACAAACGTACTTCCTGTGCGCAAACATAGCCTAATCCTTTTATTTATACTTCATACTCATCAAAAGTACTCTAGCATCAAAGGGGCCTCGTATAACATCTAGTCACACATTTATCATAATGATTCATCCAAGACATATTAGCTTTTGTATCTTACTTCGGTGGTCATCGGTCGACATCCATTAACTATCAAAGTCACCACAAGTACCTGTCAGACATTTAGCTTTGTACAAGATTAACGAGACACATGAATGCACAGCAAAAACCTAGACCTTCTTTCAGTTATTTTATTATTTGTTATACATGTTCCAGGTCGCCCCCAGGCCACATGTGGCGCTCTCCTCTGCTTTCGCGCAGAGGAGATGCCACGCCCAGCGCAAGGCCGACCTTGACCTTTACTTTATTCTGTTGGTAGTGACCAAGTTTCAATGTTAACCTATTCTTTGTTGCCTCCGTGCGAGTTTGTGCTTATTGTGGCATAGTAAATATGTGGGTAGTTTTGTCTTCAGAGAATACATAGGCTTCGAAAGGTGTATCTGTTTTCGCTTGCTGTCTTTAGGTGCCTGTTTCTGTTGTTTACATACATTGGTCTATGTTTTCCTGTCTCTTTTAATCCCTTTATCATCATCGATTCCATCAAAGTATTGTAGCGTCCATAAAAAACCTCACATAACATCTAGTCGCACATACATGATTATGATCTGTTCAGACGTACGGGATTTTTGCGTTTTACATCGGTAATCATCGGTCGATCTTGATTTGTGTTGGATTACTATAGCAACCATATCTTGAAGAGTCACGAAACCTACTAGTTTTAATCGAGACACTATTTCCTAAGGTTGATAGTCAACACTATTGTATACCAACATACATATCCTCAAACCTTTGTAATACTAGTCACTCAGGTCAAATTAAAACAGGCCTATAACATTTCCTCTATTAATGTACCTTTCCTTACTGTTGTATGACTATAGGCTGGGCTGTTCTTAGAGACACAATACACTAGGAACTCGTCGACATGCCAGCTGTGCTCCGACATCTCTTGTTGCTGTCCGGCCCGCCCGCCCGCCCCGCGCACCCTCCCCTCCCTCCCCCCTCCCTATCACAGCGGGAGCGTAAGAGAGGGGAGGGGGGGGGGGGGGGGGGAGACTGCGAGCCGCACGGGGCGCTCCGGCCGGACATACAAGCTCGCACCCAAAGCCCTGAACATGTAACTGGCATGCCAACATCTTACATCTGTCAGCGCATGTCAGACATTCGGCATTGCGCAAGATTATCGAGACGCATATCAACACAGCGAAAACATAGACCTTCTTGTGATTATGTGTTATATGTTTTTCCCATGTTCTGGGTCGCCCTAGGCCGCATGCGGAACCCTCTCTTGGCTTTCGCACAGAAGACGTGCCACATTCAGCGTAAGGCCGACCACGACCTTTGCATCCTTCTGTAGATAGTAACCTAGTTTCGGTTTGGGCTTATTCTTTGTTATGCTCGCGCATATATATACACTTTATTATTTTACTTAGTATCTTTAAGTACCTATTTCTATGATTGTATATACATTGGTCTATGTTTGTCCTGTCTTCTAATCCATGTCTACTGATACATATATACATGTCACACATCTTCATCCAACATACACCTCTACATTATTTCCATCCTTCTATTATCATGATCGCACCATCCCGTCGTCATGCACTTGTATAGAGTATATACGCAAGAACTTATCCTTTTTCCAGATATTTCACTTATGTACATTTGTCCAGTCTTTCTCAGTTCTTAGTTATTCCAGTCTCTCTTTCATGGATAGCTTATCATTTTCCCCTCATTCTTTTACACAAATTCCATCGTTCTTCTTCCAGTTCCATCTTCCATTCTCAGATTATATTTCGTTTTTCTAATCTTATGGTATGTTTAGGTAACATTGCCAGCCCAGAGAGAGAGAGAGAGAGAGAGAGCGAGAGAGAGAGAGAGAGAGAGAGAGAGAGTGAGAGGAGAGAGAGAGAGAGGGAGAGAGGTAAGGTAAGGTTGCTTATCGCCAGCCGACAGCAAAGAACCATATCAGGGCTGTCACTGCGTTGAAGTCATTCACACAGCCCTTCAGTATACACCTTCCGAAAGCACACCGGAAATTTTGTTCAGAATCTGTCTTCTTGTGAAATCTTAAATGAGATGAAAATGTTGATCTCTTTAAAAAAAAAAAATTAAAGATCTCATCAGATGGGACATCTCTGAACAAGGTTTTCATGGAGTCTGCTGTCAAATCTCATATCATGCAAATTCTAGCACTTTCAGAGAGAGAGGACTTTCAGAGAGAGAGAGAGAGAGAGAGAGAGAGAGAGAGAGAGAGAGAGAGAGAGAGAGACAGAGAGACAGAGAGACAGAGAGAGACAGAGACAAAGCTGAGGATTCAGAACTCTGAATACGTATTCGATCAAGGAATGATATTTTAGGCACAGCCTTTTATTGCAATCTGTCCTTAGAGAGAGAGAGAGAGAGAGAGAGAGAGAGAGAGAGAGAGAGAGAGAGAGAGAGAGAGAGAGAGAGAGAGAGAGAGACAGAGAGGAGACAGACAGACAGGACAGCAGAGACAGAGACAGAGACGGAAAGATTACAACACGCAAACAAAATTCGCCATACCAGTTTGTATAACTGTTATTCTCGATACCCCCAAAGGGATGAAAGGATTAAAGTCAAATTCGAGATCAAATTTACATGTATGTGTGTGTGTGTGTGTGTGTGTGTGTGTGTGGTGTGGGGGTGGGTGGGGGTGGGTGGTGGGTGGGTGGATGGGTGTGTGTGTGTAAACTCGCACCACACAGAAATCCTCCATTCCCCAGAAGTTGTCTGACAACCTGTGGAACTGTTCCACATCAACCTGGACAGACCTGGAACCCCATCTCTCCTGCAACTTGATTGTGGAATGTGATTCAGCCCAGGATGAGGCCCGCTGCTATCATGAGCCGTGTGCACGGGGTGGATTTGATGTGGAGGGTCGCTGTTATCTGCTGGGTCAGCCGTCACAGCCACTGACCTACTACCAGGCCCGGGACAAGTGCGTTTAATCGTGGGGGGCTATCTGGCCAGTTTTAACTCCAAATCAGAGATGGATGCGGTCATGGAGGTGGTGTGGTGGAACCGTCGTGTTCGTGGAGTATTTGTAGGGCTGGCTACTTCCTCCCCGACTTCTCATTATATGTAAGATGTTTTGCATGTGATTATTTATGTCCTGTGGACTAATTCTGTCATATTCGGTTCTTTCGATTACTAGAAGTAGCTCCTTCCATCACTGCTTAGACAGAACGTGCAGGCGAATTCTGATGTTTAACTATGTACCCTTGATAATGAGGGCTCTTCCCCTCCCATAGAGGACAGCACATGGCGGCTTATAAAATCAAAATGGCGGCTCGTTCTCCATTGCTAAATTCATAACTACTCAAGATTTGTTATTATTGTTGGTTGCTCCATTTGTGTTTACAACCGAACAGAATCTAGGGCAATTTAGGAGGAAAACTTTGTGTCTGTTGTGTACACGGTTATCTTATGTACAATAACATTGTGTTAGGTTGATTTTATATTCAAGTGTGGTTGTGCGTTCTGAGCTTTTTTTTTTTTTGTTACTGCCATCTGAAGTGTCATTACGACGTGTGTTCAAAATTACCGCCGCATAAAGTCCATGATTATGACATGCTCAAACAAGCACCTCTTTCCCAGTATGAGTTAAGCCGAAGAGTTCTGAACGCAAAACATTGAAGCACGTAGCATGGCAGTTCGCAGATATTATGTCCGTTGCTTACAAACAGAAATGGTGGCATTGTCTGACCATGACCACAATATTCATTGCACTGGCATCCTGTGTAAGCAGCTGTATGGGACAAAGACCACTGAGTTACTAGCTTTCATCGTGCAACGCTAACAGACCCCTCCCTCACAAGGGTGAGTTTTTGTTCAAGCACAAAGGCCACTTACATCACCCGATTGGTAGATACTGCTCATAAATTGCCGTCCTGGCTGGCAAAAAAAAAAAAAAAAAAAAAAAAAAGTCCAGATACACAGCCATCTGATGCAGCCAGTCCAAGTTCTCAGACTCCAATCCAAATTCCTGGCATGCCTGTTTTGTATGGAACCTTTCAGTGAAGCCATGGGAAGCACCCACTGGTACCTTGGCCGATTCAGATTTTGGGCTGGGCACAGAAAAGCACAATATCGAAATTGTAAAAAGAGTAACTCTTACTACCGTTTTCATCACAGGGCAGGAGTTACCCTACTTTGCTCGTTATTTACTGTTTGCTGTTCCCTGCCTCTTTGAAGATTTCCTGTCATACCAATCGAACTGAGGTAACCTGCATTTGTTACGCCCGTCAGTGTGTTTTGGTTGACTTTGTTTAATACAAATACAAATACAGCTATGCTGGCCTGGAATGTTAATTTGAGTTAGTTCATTTTCACCAGCTGGTCTTGTTCTATATATATCAGATTCAAACTATATGGGCAAGATTAGAACCATGATTTTAAGAGGATGTGTGTTCTCGTATTTCTGCTAGGCGATTTGGTGTCGTAGGCAGCATTCCTTTGTATGGGTGTGTAATTACTTTTTAATAGGCACAAGAGTTGTCCCCTGTTGTTCGTTGTTTACTGTTTACCATTCGCTGCCTCATTAAAGGTTTCGTTTCAACATTTTTTGGTTTTAAAACCAGCATGGTTGACCGCCATAGAAAGTGAAACTACACGGTAGTGTTCGCAGTAACAATGTTAAAAACTTATCTTATTGGTAAATGTCTACAATCGAAACACAGATATCCGCAGTTCACCAGTTCCAGCCAACGATACTGCAGGTTGACCATCCAACCCCCCCCCCCCCCCCCCCCCCCCCCCCCCCCCCCCCCCCCCAAACCCCAACCCCCCCCCCCCCCCCCCCCCGCCCCCCTCCTCTTGTCCTTTTCAGAAGGATTTGTATGATGCTGAAACGTGAAGCACACAGGTGCGCGATATTCTGTAAAGGGTGGTGTCTGTTCAGCCGGCAGAGCCAAGCACCAGTGCCTGTCTAGCGCGCATGCGTGGCACTCCTGACTGGTAGAGCCAGGCGAGTATTCCACTCCCTTTCTCTCCACTCTCTGTGCCTGGAACTGTTGCTTGTTCTCAGACAGGGGAGAGTGAAAAACAAAACACACAGACAAAACAAACAAGGAAACAAAAGGGTGAAAAAAAAAAAAAAAACCGCAATCAACGTGAAAGGTAAACAAACACACCTCAGTGAACGTTCAAAACGATCTAACATGGCTCTTGGAGATAGAGGTCTGGGGGGAGATGGGGGGGGGTGGGGTGGGGTGGGGTGGGAGAGGCGTGGGGTGAAGGAGGAGGAAGAGGAGAGATATGGGCGAAAAGAGAGAACGTCAAAGTGTGTAAATGTGCGATCCCTTCATCGACAGTAATAGGAAACGGTGAGGTCTGCAGTGTGTGTGTGTGTGTGTGTGTGTGTGTGTGTGTGTGTGTGTGTGTGTGTGTGTGTGTGTGTGTGTGTGTGTGTGTGTGTGTGTGTGTGTGTGTGTGTGTGTGTGTAAGTGTGTGTGTGTGTGTGTGTGTGTGTGTGTGTGTGTGTGTGTGTGTGGTCTCATTACCTAAAGACAGTTTCTTCGGTTTGGGGAACATATCACATGCCAAACAACGGAAAAGTACTGCATTAAAAAAAAAAGATCATGATGAAGCCGTCTGTTATGTCTTTATTTCCTTTTTTTGTTTACAGCATACCAATTTAAGTTTGTTTATTCTTTCCTTTTTCAGAAGAAAAGAAAGGTATACTTTTACGCGCACACGCTTCTGTATGCGTGTGCGTGCTTGCGTGCGTGCGTGCGTGCGCGCGCGTGCGTGCGTGCGTGCGTGCGTGCGTGCGTGCGTGTGTGTGTGTGTGTGTGTGTGTGTGTGTGTGTGTGTGTGTGTGTGTGTGTGTGACAGACAGACAGACAGACAGAGACAGATATGTATGTATGTATGTATGTATGTATGCATGTATGTATGTATGTGTGTGTGTGTGTGTGTGTGTGTGTGTGTGTGTGTGTGTGTGTGTGGGTGGGGGTGTGTGTGTGCATATATATATATATATATATATATACATATACAGACTATTTTGCTTTACAGGTACAGATGGATGCCGCAGTGGGATGATCAGACGGTCGCTTACCACCCCAGAGTGTGTTATCACCACGTCAGTGTTAACTTGCCTGGTAAGTTTAGAACATGGATCACGGACTCAATAGAAGGATAGAATCTAGGAAACATACTCAGAGTCCTAAAAACAATCATATTCATAATCTTAAAAGCTGATGGTGATAGTGGCGATATGAAAACATGGAAATGAGAAAGATCGTAAACTGAAATCGCAAAAAAAACAACAACACGTAATGAAAAATTTAATAACAACAACAACCAATGGTGATGATGATGATGATGATGATGATGATGATACTACTACTACTACTACTACTACTACTACTGCTGCTATACTACTACTACTAAGAAGAAGAGAAGAAGAAGAAGAAGAAGAAGAACAAAACAACAACAAACAACAACAACAACAAGAAGACTCATGATAATAATACTAATGATACTAATAATGATAACACTAATAATACTTATCATTATAATGTTGACGATGATGGTAATAATGATGATGATGCTGCTGCTGCTGATATAATAATAAGAATAATAATAGTAATAGTAATAATATAACAATAATGATGATTACAATAAAAATGATAATGATTATAATATAATGATAATAGTAATAATAATCATTGCATTAATGATAGTCCAAGAATAATGATGATGATAGTGATACTACTACTACTACTTCTACTACTACTACTACTACTACCACTGATAATAATGTAAATATAATGATAATGATGATGGTATTAATAATAATAATAATAGCAATAATGATGATGGCGATAAAAAAAAATATAATGATAATGATAATAGCAATAATAATAACAACAACAAACAATAACAATAAAAATGATAAACATCATCATAACCATCATCATCATCATCGTCGTCGTCGTCGTCGTCGTCGTTTCGTCGTCGTAGTAGCAGCAGCAGCAGCAGCAGCAGCAGCAGCAGCAGCAGCCACAGTAGTAGTAGTAGTAGTAGTAGTAGTAGTAGTAGGTGGCAAAGAATAGAATTGTTCAATGAATGAAAAACTATCAGTTCTATTGAAACAGACAGAACACACACACACACACACACACACACACACACACACACACACACACACACACAGACTCTCTCTCTCTCTCTCTCTCTCTCTCTCTCTCTCTCTCTCTCTCACACACACACACACACACACACACACACACACACACAGATACGCGCGCACACTCACACAGACAAATAGTCACACACACGCACACACGCACACACACACACACACACACACACACACACACACAGATACATGCGCGCGACAGATCTGTTTCGAGCCAGCGCTCTCGTCAGGATGGTTTTTGGGGCGCCTACTGCCGGTGTTATATGGCCTAATGTCACTGTTTGCACGTGCGGATTGGCTGCACGTATTGTTCGGTTTTTTGGGGTTGTTTACAGTTCAGGGTGCGTTTGCTGACAACGATTTCCATTTGTGCCTGCAGTTGTTTAGTATTTAGGGTTGCTAAGTATGGTTTGCATAGTATTAAACCATTTTTCTGTTGAACATAGGTTGCATCTTTTTGAAATGTTGTTGTATGGTGATGCCCTTTTTATGATTTTCCAGGATATGTTATAGTTTTTTTTTTTTTCTTTAAGTCTCCAAATATATTTGCTCAGTTCTGTTTGGTTTTTGTATTTTTCTTTGTTGAATGACTGTTTATGGTTTGCGTATCTGGGTTTTGAAGTGATTTTCAGTGATCCCTATGTATGTTTCTTTTTCATTTTCTGATGTCACAGTGGCTTGGTATACAATGTTGTTATAGAGGCATTTGTTGCTTAAGGGACACTGTTCTTTTTTAGCACAATTGCAGGATTTCCTTTCTTCACCCTTCTTTGCTGTGTTGCTTTTCATTTTGTTGGATGAATCAATTATATTTTTAAGGTTAGGCATGCATGAATATGATAGTTTGATGGTGTTCTTGTTGAATATTTTTGACAAATTTGTGTTCTTTTGGGAAGGCTGTCAAAAATTTTTGAAAAAAATTCTTTCCTACGTTTGTTTTTACTCGTCCATCATATGGAGGGTTGTACCATGTGATTTTCCTTTTCCTGCTTTTTTTGTTTTTGTTCATGTTGTTATCTGGGTTGTATTGTAGTTTGTAGCTGTAACCACTTTTTTGCAATGCCTCTTGGTATTCTGCTGCTGCATTGTTGAATACTCTTTCATTATGTGACAGATTAGATAATCTCTTGTTTATGCCATTGGGTATGGTTTTTAGTATAGATGGGGTGGTTGCTATTGATGTTTACATAAATGGGTGTGTCATTAGGTTTCTTGTATGGTTTATATATGTGGTTGTTGAGGTCAAGTGTTATGTCTAAGTAGTTCACTACCTTTTTGTTTGCTTCGATGGTGATTTTTAAGTTATGTTTTGGAAAATTTTGCATAGTTCTTTTTTCTTGTTTTCAATGGTTCTTGGATTGTTGTTTAGCGCGGCGAGGCCGTCGTCTCTGTACAGTCCGACTTGTTTTCCGAGTTGCTTTTGGATGTTGGATAGTATAAACAGTCCGACTAGTTCGCATGTTTCGGCACCGTCATACGATCCCATGGTCACATCAAATGTTGAGTTTTTTATTCGTTTTCTTGATCCATGTATCATTTCTGCTGTAGAGTAAAGTTTTCTTGGTGTGGAAAATGATTTCCATTTCTGACCCTGTTATGTCTGTGTGTTTATTAGCAAATTTCAGAGCTTTAGTGAGTAGCTCTTCGTCTATGGATGGGTAGAAGTCTACTATGTCGAATGTGATGAATACTGTGTTCTTCTGTTTGTTAAGTTTTTGAACCATTGGATAACTTCATATGTGTTCTTCCAGAGGTTGTATTCAGTGTTTGATTTTATGTTTTTTTATGGCTTTTTCTAAGATTTTCTTACTTATTTTGCCCAGTTCAGATTTAGATGGGTTTATTAGTCTACATGTTGGGTTGTTGTGGAAATTGGGTTTTGGGTTTATGGTCTTTAAGGGTTATGAAGGCTTCTTTTATTGCAGTTGTTTCCACCCTGTCACCTAGATCCATGTGGTGTACGAGTTCTTTTTTTCTTTTTTTCGGATGTTGTTGTGTATGGTTTTATCAGCTTTTTTTGTAGTTTTTCTGAATGTTTTTATCAAGAAGTTGTGAGTACTCGTTTGGTTCCATTTTGTAGTAATTACTGGTTTTGTCAGCCTTCACGAATTTTTTTTATCATTTTGTATTTGTTTTATTTCATTTTTTAATGATGTTTGGAAATCGTTGTTTGATTTTTTGAAAATCTTAGAAAAAGCCAAAAAAAAAAAAACATAAAATCAAACACTGAATACAACCTCTGGAAGAACACATATGAAGTTATCCAATGGTTCAAAAACCTTAACAAACAGAAGAACACAGTATTCATCACATTCGACATAGTAGACTTCTACCCATCCATAGACGAAGAGCTACTCACTAAAGCTCTGAAATTTGCTAAAAACACACAGACATAAACAGGGTCAGAAATGGAAATCATTTTCCACACCAAGAAAACTTTACTCTACAGCAGAGAAATGATACATGGATCAAGAAAACGAATAAAAACTCAACATTTGATGTGACCATGGGATCGTATGACGGTGCCGAAACATGCGAACTAGTCGGACTGTTTATACTATCCAACATCCAAAAGCAACTCGGAAAACAAGTCGGACTGTACAGAGACGACGGCCTCGCCGCGCTAAACAACAATCCAAGAACCATTGAAAACAAGAAAAAAAGAACTATGCAAAATTTTCCAAAACCATAACTTAAAAATCACCATCGAAGCAAACAAAAAGGTAGTGAACTACTTAGACATAACACTTGACCTCAACAAACCATATATAAACCATACAAGAAACCTAATGACACACCCATTTATGTAAACATCAATAGCAACCACCCACCATCTATACTAAAAACCATACCCCAATGGCATAAACAAGAGATTATCTAATCTGTCACATAATGAAAGAGTATTCAACAATGCAGCAGCAGAATACCAAGAGGCATTGCAAAAAAAGTGGTTACAGCTACAAACTACAATACAACCCAGATAACAACATGAACAAAAAAAAAAAAAAGCAGGAAAAGGAAAATCACATGGTACAACCCTCCATATGATGGACGAGTAAAAACAAACGTAGGAAAAGAATTTTTCAAAATTTTGACAGCATCCTTCCCAAAAGAACACAAAATTGTCCAAAATATTCAACAAGAACACCATCAAACTATCATATTCATGCATGCCTAACCTTAAAAATATAATTGATTCATCCAACAAAATGAAAAGCAACACAGCAAAGAAGGGTGAAGAAAGGAAATCCTGCAATTGTGCTAAAAAAAAAGAACAGTGTCCTTTAAGCAACAATGCCTCTATACAACATTGTATACCAAGCCACTGTGACATCAGAAAATGAAAAAAAAGAAACATACATAGGGATCACTGAAAATCACTTCAAAACCAGATACGCAAACCATAAACAGTCATTCAACAAAGAAAAATACAAAAACCAAACAGAACTGAGCAAATATATTTGGAGACTTAAAGAAAAAAAAAAAAAACTATAACATATCCTGGAAAATCATAAAAAGGGCATCACCATACAAACATTTCAAAAAGATGCAACCTATGTTCAACAGAAAAATGGTTAATACTATGCAAAACCATACTTAGCAACCCTAAATACTAAAGTAGAAATAGTAAACAACTGCAGGCACAAATGGGAAATCGTTGTCAGCAAACGCACCCTGAACTGTAAACAACCCCAAAAACCGAACAATACGTGCAGCCAATCCGCACGTGCAAACAGTGACATCAGGCCATATAACACCGGCAGTAGGCGCCCCAAAACCATCCTGACGAGAGCGCTGGCTCGAAACAGATCTGTTGATTTTTAAAACTTCCTTTTATCATACTATTTTTTAACAGATGTTGCTGCTCCCCAAGGGGTTGAGCACCTTAAGATTTTTATTAGGCGTTTTAGCAGTATATATATATATATATATATATTTCACACATCCTGCATGATGCTGTGAGCCTCTCCATGGAAATGGTTCTCAATCTGCAGGTAACTGGTATCCAGCAGCAAGTCTGGAGGGATTTTCATTTAGTACTACAGCTTTCACGTGTTCCTTCTTCTGACCTCTCCTTTGGGGAAAGAATGCAACAATGAAAGTCCTCAATGGAGAATGATGCCCTCTCAAACCTCTTCCCCTTTCAAATGCAAGTTTGTCTTTGAGTAGTTAAACTGATAAAGATCTTGACCCTTGTTCAATGTCCTATCTATGGCTGTGAAACATGAACGGTTTACCCGCGTCACGCCAGGAAACTGAACCATTTCCACACCACCTGCCTCATGGGCTTTAAGTGGCAAGTTAAGATTCCGGACACTGAAGTCCTCACTTGTGCTGGCCTGCCTAGCATCTTCACCATCCTAATGCAGTCACAGCTTCGCAGGGCAGGTCATGTAGCTCGCATGCCAGACTATCGGCTGCCAAAGAAACTATTGTTTGGCGAGCTACAACAAGGAAAACGCCTTCATGGAGGCCAGAAGAAACACTTCAAAGACAACCTGAAATCTTCCCTGAAGGCCTTCAACATCAGCCATACAGCAGGGAGCAGACTGCTCAGGACAGAGACGGGTGGCGATCAGCTGTCTGCAAAGGTGCAGAAACCTGTGAAAGTACCAGAACTGCTGCAGCTGAGCAGCGCAGGATGATAAGGAAGACCAGCGTCAACAGATCTCCAAGTGCCGCCACCATCCCCTGTCCGTTCTGTGATAGATCTTTCCGGGCGCAGATCGGCCTGACCAGCCACCTACGCACTCACCCCCGATCCCAGGATGACTAGATGGTCTTTGTCGTCTCGACGAACAAAAACAACATCTAGAACATGAAAGCAGAAACTCCAACAGAAGCACTAAGACCAGCGAATAATGCTCTGTGACGGCAGATTTTTGTGTTTTCTACTCAGTAAACCACTACAAAAGGACCAGATCTGAAGAAGAGAGAAGAAGAAGAAGAAGAAGAAATGACAATGACAATACACAATTTATCACAATGATTGACTTGTTTTATTGTTTAAGAATTAAGGAACGAAAAGGGCTTTACAGAGCATATACTTTATTCTTTGTTATTGTATTCTTTAAAATCAGTTGTTTATTTTCACATGTAGGTGTATTTTCTTTCCCCTTCCTATACAGGTGTATGGATTTATGTGAACAGGATTGATGATAATAAGTGTTATTAGCGGTTTAGGTAATCACGTGCACGTCAAGGTTTAAGTATTCCATTGACTTAAATGTTGTCCGACTTGAGAGTTATGAATCTAATATGTTTCTTTATTTGTGCATATCAATAACTTGATATAGTGGCGTTTACTTGGTGTGTTCGTAACACTCATAATGTGAGTCTACCTTTAACTTGTTACCAAGTAGGCCTAAGTTAGTTTATTGATGTCTTGAAAAAAGAGGTATGTGCGTGAGGGAATATCCTTATACGTAATTGTAATGCTATATATTGTGTTGGTTATCATGCATGTAACAGATTAGCATAATGACCTCTGTAAATGTATGCAACTCTCTCTCTCTCTCTCTCTCTCTCTCTCTCTCTCTCTCTCTCTCTCTCTCTCTCTCTCTCTGTGTAAATGTATGCAACTCTCTCTCTCTCTCTCTCTCTCTCTCTCTCTCTCTCTTACAACACTACAAAATGTTGTAACGCAATGGACAGGTTATCTTAAAGTTGAACTACCACGTTGTGGAGCGATGATACATCAGGCTAATGTATGTGTCCACTTGACACAATCTTGCACTGACAAGAAGGCGTACTACTACTTGTGTGAATTTGATTCTGCTTTCGACACCAGCCGACCTGACAAAGTCACACAAAATCGACAAGAAGAAGTAGCGCAGGAACCAATCGCATTGACAGACATGTCTGCCAATCAGACACACACTTCCACACTTCCTGTCCACCAATCGTTGCCCCGACAAGCATTGGGTACCGGCATTTATGGCTTGTGATCTCTCAAAGCCATTGCTGGGCTGACAACGACATCAACTTTCAGCCACCTGATGACGCAGTTACTGCATTGGCGTCATCTTGGTGTGCGGCTCCCCACACGTCAGACTCGCTATACTTTCTGTGTTCCAGCTTTGGAGAGCGCCTGCCTTTCACGTTGGTTTGTGATTACAGTGCGGACTGTTTTGATGGCAGTGATGAGGATTTCTGTGTCCATCCGCCGTGTCCATTGGAGAAAGCGCTGCCTTGTGGTGACAGTGGTCAGGTACGCCAACACACACGCAGGCACAGACGTTCATTCACGCACACGTACACACACTTAATTATACACACACACACACACACACACACACATATATATATATATATATACATATATATATATATATAGAGAGAGAGAGAGAGAGAGAGAGAGAGAGAGAGACTGATAGATGGATATTATTATTATTATTATCATCATCATTATCATTACTATTATTGTTAGAATTATCATCATCATCGTCATCATTCTATCATTATTATTACCATCATTACATCATTATTTCCATTGCTGTTGTTGATGTTATCGTTGGTGTTGCGGTGTTATCATTTTTATCGTCAGCATTCAGATGTGACATATATTATCGCCTTCTTGGCGTTAATTTCCTTTTTGATGTTCCTGTTATTCCATTCCTCTCTCCTCCTCTCCACCTGCCCCGAGCACTCCACCCTGATGCTGTATGTACGAATCACTCGCGAATCGTCGACGAGGTGTGTCTCTCTTGTGTTTATTCTTCTCTGCATGAGTAAATCTAGATGTGCATCAGTTGTGGTAGACTGACAATGAGTGTGTTACGCTAATGGACCACTTGTCAATACGAATTTATTCACCTGGCAACATAGTTGATCCCATAGTATAAGGCCGATTCCTATAATGACGTATGTCTTTCTTTCATATAGTACGTCATTATTTTTTTTTTTTTTCTACTTTCCTTAAAACCAGTTTGAGGCAGTCGTTTCTGCTATAGGATTGTTCCTTTACTGCATTCCCTTTGTAAATATTTGGCAGTGTGTTGACGAGTTGTACAGGTGCAGCATTGGTAACTCTCCCTGCAGGACGTCTTCTGACATTAGGCTGTGTAACCGTGTCATCGAAACTGCGCCAAGCATATACAGAAAACCAGTATGGGAATCTTATAGTTTCCCTGCATTGGTTCGTTTTTATAGTGATGACGTAGAAACGGGAGTCAGTTACTACAACATGAAATCAGGGTCCCGAAGTCCTCCAACACATTTTGAATGTCCCTCCATAGCTTACCACCTGCCTGTGTTTGCACGGTGTAATGATGTATATGACTGCCCTGACAAAGAAGACGAGGCAGACTGTGAGACTTACTCCTGCCCTGGATACTTTCGCTGTCGTCAGTCCCAGGTGTGTCTGCACCCAGATCATGTGTGTGACGGCAGAAACCAGTGTCCTCAGCATGACGATGAATGGTACTGCTCCATGTCTTGTCCTGACCAGTGTACCTGCCAGGGTCTGCTTTTACCTGTAGACAGGTGTTCCCTGTGGATGCATTCCCAGACGTGCGATATTTAGACGTGTCTTACAGTAGAATGAGAGCAGAAAATCTGCGAAATATAATGCTGATATATCTGAATATGACAAGTTGCTTTCTAAAAGAACTACACCTCCCAAACCTTCCCAGTGTGAAGGTTCTCGATGTCAGCGAAAACCAGTTCAAGGTGTTTTCTTTGGAAATGTTAAACAATGCTAGCAACCTGAACTACTTGGTTCTGACAAAAATCCCCTGACTATTTTGTTTCCTGGTGGATCAGAGGAAATGAAGTTTCCTAATCTCAGAATCCTGGACTTGACGTCCGTTGAAATGCCAATTTTGGACCTGAACAATCTTCAGTCTTTCCCAGGACTCGTTGCCCTCAACCTTTCTCGTAGCAATACACAGAGAGTGACTGGCAAAGGATTTGACAATCCACTTCTTGCCAAACTAGATCTCCGCGGCAGTGAGATGTCAGACTTTTCTCATACATTGTTGAAACGTCTGAGTAAGCTCAGAGAACTGCATGCTGACGACGACTTCAAGCTCTGCTGCGTCCAGACTTTGCCAGACCACTTCAATACGAAGAATTGTGACGCGCCCCTTCCCATTTTTTTCTACTTGTGATCGTCTTCTAGGATCTAAGGTGCAGCAGGTTCTTGTTTATCTTCTGTCAGCTTTCGTCCTTGTGGGCAATGGTCTCATTTGCATAACGTTCACCAGAGAAAATAAAGAGAAAAGCAACGTCAACATCATTGTGTGTCACCTATGTGGGTCTAAAATCCTGATGGGAGTGTACCTTTCAACACTGTGTGTGGTGGACCGCAAATACAGGGGTTCTTACCTGTGGAGGGACACGGACTGGAAGTCTGGCGTCGTTTGCAAGCTCTTAGCGTTTATGTTCTTGCTTTCCTGTGAGGTAGCCATCTCTCTAGATGTCATAATGGCCCTGGAGAGGTGTGTTGTACTGACCATGATGAACAAAGGTGGATATCAGTGGAAAAAGAAAACAGTTTTATTTCTCTGTCTCCTGGCGTGGTTGGTGGGTGTCTGTCTCTCTGTAGTTCCCACTGTGTCATCTGACAGTGGGTTCAGTCAGACAAGTCTCTGCGTCCCACTGCCTGTCTCAGGGGATCAACCAGGAGGACATCACTACGCCGCCTTCAGCCTGATGGTCGTTCTGAACGGCACGATGACCGTGTTGACAGTGGTGGGACAGATCTACATCTACGTACGTCATAATTCAAGGTAATATTTTATTTTTTCTAGCCAGTGGCAGCCAGGCAAGTGACGTCTCATTAGGATTATCCGTCATCGGTATTTCAATGGGGGACGTGTGCTGCTGGTTCCTTGTGACGTGTTGGGCCATTTTGACGTCACATGACGTATGGGTGCGTGGTGAGGTAATGTTTTCAGCATCGGTTTTTTTCTATATTTTTGCAAGTGCGTCAATAACGCCGTTCCTGTATCTGCTGAATAGTGTCTTGGAACGTCGAAGACAAGTGCAGAAACAACGAGTTTTGAAACGTCTGGGTTTGAAGCTTAGAGATAAAGTAGGATGAATACAGCGCGTGTAATCCACATCCGTTTTGAAGAATACACGTTTTGACACCATGGGTTTGTCAGGGTTTTTTTTTGTGTGTTTTTTTTTCCGAATTGTAGATTAATACGAAGTTGTGCTCTCTCTCTCTCTCTCTCTCTCTCTGAACAGTGAGCCTTGTTCACGTTATGAAGAGACTCATCCAGTAAGCCTGTCGAGGGTCTCCCATCGTCTTTGGGGATGACCTCAGAGGGGAACAGCTCTGACTGGAAAGGAACTCGCCTGGTATAACATCGACATTGCAGCCTTGAGTGAAACCGAGCTTGCGGGACAGAGCAGACTTTGTTAGAGGGGCTCCAACTATACCTTTTTTTTTTTTTTTGTGGAGCGGAAGAGAAAGTGCTGAGCATGAACTGCTGATCACCACCAACAGTCTTTCACCTCTCAACTGGAAACAAGACATCATGGATGCATCCCTGCTCCCAGTATTTAAATCTTACTGACTATGTCACTGTGAAGGAGAGGGACAGACAGGATGTAAGAGTCACCAAATCCATGTGTGGCTAGATCCAACCCAAGAGATGTCCCCATGGCAAGAATTCTCCACGACAGCTTTCTGTCGTCAGGATGGCAAAAACAGAACCAAGCAATTGTTTGGAGACACTGTGGAAGAATGCTTGGCTGGATAGACAGGATGTAAGAGTCACCAAATCCATGTGTGGCTAGATCCAACCCAAGAGATGTCCACATGGCAAGAATTCTCCGCGACAGCTTACTGTCGTCAGGATAGCAAAAACAGCACCGAGCAATTGTTTGGAGACACTGTGGAAGAATGCTTGGAATCCATCTCTCTGGACAAACCAGCATGTGGAAGCCAACTTGTCGACAATCTCAGCAACTAAGCTGATAAGATCCAAGGATATGCTGACAGGCATGATGTGAGCAGCTTTTAATGATGCCTTGAAAGAAATGTATAGACATGCAACATCAGGATCCTCCCTTGTGCTCAGCGCTGATGGAAACACATTGATCACCGACAGGAAAATCTTGGAATGCTGGGCAGAACACTTCAACAACGTACTAAACGGCCCATCATCCACCAGTGATAAAGCCATCAACGAGCTCCCTCTAGTGCCCACCAACGAAGAAATGGATTTTTACGGATGGGTCTTGGTGCGTGTGGTCTGTATGTCCAACTCTCTCAGAGAAATGGACGCGTGTTTGAGCTTTCCTAACACACACACACACACACCTGAACACAGACAACCAGGCACCACAATCTCGATTCTTTTTTCCTTTTTCTTATGCCATCCAGGCCATCCAACATATACGAAACACAACAATCAAAGCATGGAGCACACCCCAGCTGTGGGCGTACAACACTAAATATACATGCTGCTCACAACAGCAAGTTATCACAGGCGTTATCTGGCCCAACTTTACAGTCCCGCGACTGTCACTAGGCTCAACACAAACGCTGCAGCGAGGAAGGGCAGCTTCGCACCAGTCACTAGTCCTGCACGACAGTGCTACAACAGAACGCAGTGCTGCAGGAAGAGGAGGACGCAAGTAGGGGTAGCGTCTTGCGTAGAGACTACGCGGCGACATGGCGACGGGCAGTAGGGGAAGTAACTTACGAGAGAGACGACGCGACGACACAGCGACGACTCTGTCCAGCAGAGGAGCGACAACTTTCTACACACGAGCTGCGGCTCAACACATTCACAACTAAAGCAGTGCTCTACTGCACTGAGGCACCAGCCTCCACTCACAAGAGCTGTGGCTCTGTCACCACGAATCAGAGCTTCTCACGACGCGTAAGGACGACTCGGGCACTGCAGGTCGTTGACATTCGACGGCGGTGGTTCTGGCTGGGCGGGACCAGCGCTAGCACAGCTGGCATAACAGGCTTGGGTCCCACGACCCCAAGCGGCGACTTCGAGCACTGAAGTGGCGCTGGCAGAGCTGGCTCTTCGGGTCGCTGTTGGCACCCATCAACTTCTCCACCCCAGGCATGGTGGAGAATGGTCAAATCAGCTAGGCCCCAGACCCGTAATAGTGAGTCAGTTCCCGGGGACAGCAAGGCTAAACTCTCAATCTAGGGGAACCGAAGAAAACTACCTTGGCTAGCTTACTATCCATAGTTTTTTAATCATTCGTAGTTAACAATGGCTTCATATTTTTATCAGAACCAGGGAAATTTACCCGCATTCAAACTGACAAAGTTTCGACATAATGTGACATTTACTTCCTTCAAAATCATGATCTCATAAGTTTCAACACACCGAGACATTGTCCTTCTTCAAAATGATAATCTTCGCATCAGCAAGGAAAGATTTCCACACAGACCTTTTCCATGATGAACAAAAGTGTGATTAGAGATTTCCATACAGACCTTTTCCACCTTGAACGAGAATAATCATAATCAACGTATTCATGCTTTCTTTTCATCTCGCTCATAAAGACGCAACATTTTGATCATTTCACAAAATCGCTACATCTGAAATGTATTTTCCGTTCATCTTTAAAAAAAAAAAAAAAGTTTTTTTTTAATCATTTTTGTCCAAGCAACTGTCATCATTACTAATAAGCACCTTACATATGAAACACGATCTCTGCGCATTTTTGTTTAGCTCTAGGTAGATATTCACATAACATAACATAACATAACATAACATAACATAACATAACATAGCATAACATAATTTAACATTATGCTAGTTTTGAATAAAAATCAGCCTGCTTTCCATACATTCCCATATATCATAAGAGGGCACATATCAGAGACAGTTTAAGTAGCTATCGGAAAGGTCTCCATACATTCCTATTCATCACTACTAAATACATAATGGAAAGGTTATTCATTTAGCTCCCCACATCGAAATCTAGAACGCATCACAAGATTTTCGTTCACAGAACAGACTGGGAACACCGTGAATACATCATATTTTCTATCGCTCACTTCCAGAGTTCACACCACCTTTTTTTTTTTTCCATGAAACAATAACATAGCATGAATCATGTCCTATTTCGATCACTTTTAAACAGCATGTTTCTTCTTCTCTCTGTCTGAAGGAGGTTAAACAATAATTTCCTCCCAGCAAGTTAAAAGGCATAGCAAAGACATAAATGTTTCTTTTTTTTTTTTCTGTAACAAACAAAAAAAAAACTTTCACTTAGGCGCTGAAGAAATTACAGACGCCTAACCGTGGGGAGAAACGATTTTCGACTTAGACTCTAAATTTGCTACTAACACGACATACCTGACTGTCACAAAAACTGCGCTGGAGTCCCTCTTCAGCTGAACCGGAAAGATGTATCAATGCCGGCATTCACTGCAGAGACTATTCGCCAGTTTGCGCGCACCTGGCTTATACGGTGCTCAGGTGAACAGCAGTCAGTAAACTAACCAACCGGTTTTCCAGTGAACAAGTTCCGGTAAGCGGAGTTGTTGCAAAAACTGTGATCGGACAAAAAACGGTCCGTGACATGGATGAACCGGCAACCTTCTTGGAGACCAGGAAGTAATATGTTTGCTGTCCAGTGGCAAAGTTCCGGACTTAGACTCCATACCAGCTTAAGTCTACAAAGAAGGTGGTACAGCTCTGAAAAGCTTGATCATTGGTTTCTTATGAGGCTGCAGGAGGCGATCCCTCAGGAATTCAAAGTTGGGTCTAGAATCCATTTATACAGGCACAAGAGAAATACCCAGGCTGGTGACAAGCACTGAGGTATATCGCTTCTTTCTACAACAGGCAAGATACCTACCAGGATTCTGCTGAACTGCCTTACAACGCACCTTGAGCAAGAGCTTTTTGCACGAGAGCCATAGCAGCTTCAAGAAGGCCAGATGAACCACTGATATGGTATTTGCTGCTAGACAGCTCAACGCAAAATGTCAGGAACAAAATGTCGACCTGTTCTCTGCCCATGTCGACCCAACCATGGTCTACAATACTGTCAGTAAAAACGGCTTGTGGAAAATCATGGCCAAATGCAGGATAGAAGAGACTCATGCTACAGATCAAGCTAAAGGTTTACAGAGCAATTGTTGTTACTCCTCTCCACATGTGAAATGTGTACACTGTGCCAATGGCATGCCAGGAGGCTGAATCACTTCCACTCAGCCTGCCCCAGAAGACTGTTAAGCATGTGGCAGGACAAAATCCCAGACACAGAGGTGCTGGACCAGGCAGGCCTGCCAAGCATTCCCATGATGATGTTGATGTCTCAGCTTCGATGAACAGATCATATAGCTTGCATGCCAGCCAGACCACCAGCCACCCAATAGAGTTTTCTATGGTGAGCTGTTAAAAAAGAGTGTTCTCAGGGAGGTCAGACGAAATGCTTCAAAGACACTCTCAAGCATCCTTGAAAGCGTTTAACATGAACTCTGACACATAGAAACAAGCTGCTATGGATCGAGCGAGATGGCACTGTTATATCCACAAAGTTGCCAATTTATGTGAAGAAAGGACAGCTGCAGCGCAACCAAAGAAACAGGCAAGGAAAGACTGCATCATCAATCATGAGGAGCTCTCCTGCCTTCCCTGTCCAAGCTGTCACTGCACATTCGTGCACGCATCGGCTTGATCAGCCACCTGCGTGTCCACAAATCATCTCATGCCCTCAACCCCTATATGACTGAAGTGGTCCTCGTCGAATCGACAGACGGATACGACATGAAACCAACGGCGTTTGTTTCTGCACGTGCATTCTTAGCCCGTCGACTTCAAAGCCTAGCTGGGGAAGTCAGGCCATCATAAATGATGCAACCCTTGGAGCAGACCATTGACATACGACCGTATTACCACCCGTGAGATCCTACAACAAGTGGCAGTATGAGCACGTGCACGTGTCCTCATACCGTTTTCGTGGAGTTCCAAGAGTTATTAACGAGGTGGACTTTCATAAATCAAGCCACTTTCAGACTAAAATGGGGATTGTGATCGCTGTCCCCTTCCCCACCGCTTCCAAAGTATCGCACTCCTTCAGGCTTACACTTTCCAGCGTTGTTTGGCAATCCTCTTACCCTTCCTCTACATACCCCTCTTCATTATCATGCATGTTATTATTTCAGTGTGTGTGTGTGTGTGTGTGTGCGCGTGTGCGTGTGTGTGTGTGTGTGTGTGTGTGTGTTCACAATTGTTTTTGTTCTTGTGTATGCACATTACTTAAAGAAGTGAAGATCGAAGGGGGAAGGGATGAAGGTAGAAGGGAGGAAGCGTTCCAATGTCCGGTTATTGCCTAAGGGGCAAAACTATTTCCTTGTATTGTGTTCTCAGATAGAGTTGTATCTCTTTGCCTACATGCTGTTCTTGTTTTCTGTGATTAGCCTGGAAGACGGCTGTTTTCTAGAGTGGTGGAGAAGATGGCAGTGCACGTGCAGCTTCTGTGCTCATTGTTTCCAGCTGTATCTGGAAGCGCTGAATAAAGTGTTCAACCATTCCATGGAAATGTAAACGTCAGTCTATAATGGCTCACATTCTTACCCCTCTTTGCACTGTCAAGTATAGTCATATTCAAAAAAAAAAAACAACAACATGATTTGCTCGCTAAACTTTCCATCCATCACCCTACCTTCAGTTCTTAACCCTCGTCATGCCAGCATGTCCACACTTCGTACAATATTACATGCTGCACACCATCCACTCTTTATCCTACCGACTGTTGAGCCACTCGCCTTAAACTTTACCTCTCCCTTCTTTCGGACTACTAAAATTCATAATGGGGTTGCCTCCATGTAACCTTAGGTATCTTCCTCCAATCCTGTTTTGTCACAGATTTATATATCCCTGGATGTGTGGTGACTTACTTGCTCTCCAGAAAACTTCCAACCATCTGGACAGGCTGTATGTCACAATGTGCACACACACCTACCACTGCGCCAGTCTCCTTGAAGGGTGTCATAAAAGACTTGTCTTCACGCACATATCGCTCTCAACAAAACCTGGTGCGCGTGTTCACACACACACACACACACACACACACACACATCAAAGATACAGTCTGCACGCGCACGACAACCGTGTCGAGAACCTCCTCCCAGGGACGTGGAAGGTGGGGGAGGAGGAATTGAGGGACGTGGAACGTGGGAGGAGGAGTTGAGGGGACGTGGAACCTGGGAGAGTTGAGGGGACGTGGAACGTGGGAGGAGGAGTTGAGGGGACGTGGAACGCGGAAGAAGTTGAGGGGACGTGGAATCTGGGAGAGTTAAGGGGACGTAGAACGCGGGAGGAGGAGTTGAGGGGATGTGGAGCATGGGAGAAAGTTGAAGGGACATGGAACGCACGAGGAGGAGTTGAGGGGATGTCGTGGGAGGAGGAGTTGAAGGGATGTGGAACGCGGGAGGAGAAGTTGAGGGGACGTGGAAAGTGGGAGGAGAAGTTGAGAGGATGTGGAACGTGGGAGGAGTTGAGGGGACGTGGAATGAGGAGTTGAGGGGACGTGGAACACGGGAAAAGTTGAGGGGACGTGGAATGAGGAGTTGAGGGGACGTGGACGGGGAAGTTGAGGAACGGGAGAAGTTGAGGGGACGTGGAATGAGGAGTTGAGGGGACGTGGAATGAGGAGTTGAGGGGACCTGGAACACGGGACAAGTTGAGGGGACGTGGGACGTGGAATGAGGAGTTGAGAGGACGTGGAATGAGGAGTTGAGGGGACCTGGAACACGGGAGAAGTTTGAGGGACGTGGAATGAGGAGTTGAGGGGACATGGAACACGGGAGAAGTTGAGGGGACCTGGAATGCGGGAGGAGGAGTTGAGGGGACCTGGAACGCGGGTTGAGTTGAGGGGACCTGGAACATGGGAGGAGTTGAGGGGACCTGGACACGGGAGAAGTTGAGGGGACCTGGAACACGGGAGAAGTTGAGGGGACCTGGAAACACGGGAGGAGTTGAGGGACCTGGAACGCGGGAGGAGTTGAGGGGACATGGAATGAGGAGTTGATGGGATGTAGGGGAATGAGGGGACGTGGAACGTGGGAGGGGAGGAGGGATGTGGAATGTGGGAGGGGAGGAGGGGACGTGGGACTTAATTCTTCGTGTCGAGTTCATCTTGTGAGCTGCTTGCTCCCCAAGGTCTGACTTGCCAATGTCTGTTTCTGAATGTTTTTGTTTCTGGTATGGCAGAATGGCCTTCTTCTGACTTGGAAGACATGTCAGTGTGTGCAGCAGGTGATTGCTTGCCATCGAATTGGGGGTTAGGAGGGAAGAACTCCCTCCGCTGAACTCACTCCACATGAGATGCCTCAGAACCTTCCTGCACACGAAAAGGCAGGACAAAGTATCAGACACTGAGGTGCTTCAGAAGGCCCATATGGAAAGCATCAATGCAATGCAAACACGCTCTCAACTCACGTAGACAGAACATGTCCTGTATGGATGAAAATCGTCTCTCAAAGAGACTGTTCTATGGCGAGCTGCTGGAAGACAAAAACGTGCCCATGGAGGACAGAAGGAGCACTACACAGACACACTGAAGCCTCATTGAAGTGCTATAGCATCGCCCCTGCTGCTGAAGATAGCTCAACCTGGTGTACCATGATCAAATCTCGAAGGGCTTTGAAAAGAGACGAGAGGAGGCACAGGAGCAAAAACGCCACTTTCGGAAAAAAAAAAAAACAAAAAAAAAAAACAGAGCAGACACCACCTTTCACCCTGGATCACCTCCGAGTCTACCCTGTCCACGCTGCAACAGACTATTCAATGCGAGCATCCGCCTGATCTGCCATCTTCGTACACACACACCTCCACCACCCGGTGATAGCAGAAGCTGTGGTCATCTTCACCCGCGAAGGAGGAACAACAAGAGAGAGGAGGACAAAACTTTCAGTGGGCAAATTGTTGCATGGGTTACATGCAGCGTGGAAACAGCATATACATGGACAGACATGTCCCTAACCCACTCTGGCTTTCACATTGCTGTAAATGTCATTTGGATTGAACATCAGTGGACACTGAGGCAAGGAAAGTTGTTTCGTGTGTTCAGCAATATTTTTTTGCTGAATAACTTTTAGCCTCTGGCACGCACGGGCTCCATGCGCTGCTCATAGCTCTGCTGCCTACAGCACGTATGGTGCCGTGCACTGACTGAAAGCTCCATTGTCTACAGAGCGCATGGGTCCGTGCGTTCTTATTTTCGAAAAATTCTACTATTCAAACTGTAACGGTCTAAGAAAAGTAACTCCTGCCAGAAGTTAGTAGAGGGTTCCTAGTAGCCTGACATGCCCTAGTTCTTAAGTTCAAACAAAGTTCACGTTCGCTATCTGCGGCTGAGGCAAAGAACCCCTTGCTGGGTTTTTCCGACTTGGAACTGACCGCATTTCTGCACTGGCCTTTCGTCTGCTAGAGTCTAGTCAAAATGCCAGCTCAGTGCGGCAAATCATTTTTTTTAGAACAAGTTACTGTTTTAATGTATTCAAGGTGGTTCCGATAACCAAGGAGTCAATCGACAGTGGAGATAATGGGGAAGATGAGGGATGTCTATCCAAAAATGTTCTTGATTGCAATGACAAATCAAGCGATTCGACTGATTCAATAACACACACAAGGCGCTTGACTCGCAAAATCTCTCTAGCCCAAATTCTGTGAAATTTGTTTTAAAAATGGATAATAACTGACACGAAAAGTATCATTGCCTTAACTGTATTAAGTGAGTGCTTTTTTGTATAGATTTGTCTGCATGCCATTACTAAACATTGATCGTCAAACTCTGCACTTGTTTTTATTTCTGTGTGTTTTGGTTACTTCCATTTATCCGTGTGTTGTCTCAACGCAGGATCTCTAAAGAGTTTTGAAAGTACAATCATCTAAAAGTCCTTGATTTCTTCTTCGGACATACCAAACATGATGTTAACACGGACCAAACATCACATGTAAAATAAATTCCAAAAATGGCAAAATCGCTTCATAGGCGGGGGTTTTAGCGTGAGTGGCTGTGTGCAGGAGGGGGGGGGGAACTCATCCTGCATGCATACGCAGGGATAGTGTTAACATTATCACCGTTTCAAGGGGGCGAAAACCTCTCACAAAAGGCCCTCAAGCGCTTTAGACGACAAGAATGCCACGCGTAGTGTAGAAACAGGTAACTGGCTGATTAGCAGCAGCGCCATCAACCAGCGCATGTGGTCAAATTGTGTCAAGAAGGCTGAATAGTCAGGTAAATAAACAGTCGGCATCTAAGGCGGAGAGGACAATCCCGAGTTCGAACCTTCCCGATAGCAAAAGGGAGACAAATTTATCCACTAGGACCTTGGAGTATCATGTGAACGCTAAAGACTCAGTCAGCTGAAGTTGCTTAGTAACCAGACTTTGAAGAACAGGAATTTTGTGCATGTTCAGTCGGTATTGCTGATGACAAGTTTGCATCCCTGAACAAAAAAGCATGAAAAAGAACACACACACACACACACACACACACACACACACTAAATAAAAAAACAAAACAAACTTCCACTTGGAATGCTCCTCTCCTGAAAGAACTGATCTTCCTCTGTTGAACTAGAATCAAACTTTCTGTGATCCCGATATATTTATGCACAACACACATCTCTTCAGTTCAAACTAGTGGCTAACAAATGGTTGCACACATGCGCATAAATACGCACTCTCTTCAATCATTCTACCACCAAAAAATAAGTCTAATATCGCTCAATGTGACAATTGAACAAAAACAAAAATGAATAAAACCAACCCACACACACACACACAACTCGGTTTGTTCATCTTTACATAAAATATCTTTATTGCAGAAGCCCTTTTGAGTTAGTTTACAAAACAACACATACACAAAAAACAAACAAACAAACAAAAAAAAAAACATATCCACAATGTAAAACAGTATCATTTCATATTACAATGGCAATGCTTGGACATAAACAAAATGCTCACTGTCCAAGTTTCGTTTAAACATCACGACCATCAAGAACCATGCTTCTGTAGGGGACTATACACCTGAAAGAAAACCAAGTGTACACTTTGTGAGTCTACATGATGCACATTTCTGTGCAGATGTTTTCATGTGTGTGCCTGTAGGAGGAGCGCTGTGCACCCGAGAGAATGTCTGGAATTTGCATAAACTCTGCTTCATACTAACCATTCTTCTTCCCTAAGCAGGACTCTCACTGTGGATAAGAAGAAATCCCTGAAATTCTAGTGGGGTCTGAAGCTCCTCTTACAAAGGTGTCCCAGGCCCCCTCCCCCCCCCCTCCACTCCCCTCTTTCCATTTTACCGTTCATCCACCTATCCCACCATCCTCAACACACACATGCTTGCGCACGCGTACAAATGCACACACACACTATTCCATATCAAATAAACTGGCCAGTGACTGAGAAAGCTGAAGTTTCCTTCTGCTGCCCCGTTTTCTCTCCTCTCTTTCTTTGCCTTTAGCCTGCAGCATGTTCCAGTAATGCCCATACACCTTATCTGCTGTATTTATACTGCAACGCAACAAAGCCTTCAGATAGCCTTCACAGCTGTTCCAGAAATGCCCATACTCCTTATCTGTTGTATTTATACTTCAACTCAACAAAACCATAAGATAGCCTTCACAGCTTCCACCAGCATGCATCATCACAAGTCAGTCAGTCTGTCCTCCACTTGGACCAGCCAAGATCTGGACCATTTGTTCACACAGCCTTTATCCATCTCCTTCATTATGGCAGCGTCTTGCAGACAGAAGATATCAAAGCAAGCAGACTAAACAGCGAAGGCTGCTCTCACAAACAGCATGTGATTTTGTGACTGGTGCATCATCAGCTAACAGACATGTGACCCTAAATCTGGAATTCAACTGCTGCTCTTTCTTTTTTGTCCCTCTCTCCTACTAATCTTTTTCCTCTCAGAAAGTATTCATATCCCACCAATTTTTAAATTTTAGTTTTCGCTGATATCCACAACTCTATGGTGAAGTCAGAGCCCTGCAGCAGGTTTTTTTTTTTTTTTTTTTTTTTGCTTTTAATTTGTTTGTTTGCTTGTTTCTTAATACACAGGCACAGGCGCACACTTACTGGGGCTTTGAATAAATGCAAATACCCAGACTTTCAAACTTAGCTTTGGACTAAAAAAATTCCTTGCACACACTCCCATTTGCATTGCATATAAAACGCACTTCAAATCAAAATAAGATACAAATCTGAAATACATACAGCTTCAACATGCATACAACACAACTAACAAGAAAAAACATCCCAACCCACTCATTCATTAACACACAAATGCTAAAGTAGCAAGGTCTTTTAATAAGCATATCAACAATCAACGTACATACAAATATCAATCAAAATCACACTAGCTTAAACAGACTGGCCTGAGACTTTTATTTCATTTTCATTTTCTTCCATTCTTAAAGCACCACTCATATTTTTGAAAAAAAAAAAAAAAAAAAAAAAAAAAAAGTAAAAAAAAGCTGACATTCTAAAGAATGAACACTCTGTGGAAAATACATATCGTTTTCCTCAAACCTATCTCACCAGCCTGAAGGTGTCTCTCTGCTTAGCATCAAAATGCAGTACAAAACCAAGACTTATTGACACTGAAAGGGAGATAACCTACTCTCTTGAGACCCTTCCTTTGATCCTTACCTCCCTCTGGAAGGAAAGCTCCTGCTGAAATGCATTGTGTATGTCATGACAACACTAAAAGCCAGTCAGTCCTTCAAAAACCAAAAACAGCAGTCACTCTACAGGTTGCAGTGTAAAGATCAAGAGAGGCCCTCTGGTTTTTGACACAGCTAAACACTGCACTTTGAGCGGTACATCTCACAGTTCTGGTAGAGGCTGTTTCAAGGATCTCATGTGTCATTGAAGTCATGTTTAACGATTTCCTGCTTTCTTCATTCCCAGCCTCCAGTACAACACCGACAGTAACTGTAAGCCACTTTCTGTTGAGTAAACCGAATTCCCTCCCTCTTACTATCTGACACACACACACACACACATGTACACACACATATGTACACACACACTTTTTCCCCCACTATTTATACACAAAACAGCCTTTACAGAACAGTGAATGGACTCAAAAATCAAGACCCTAAGAAAAGAAAGAAGGAATCTGAGCTTTTTGTGCATTTCAACCTCGCTTTCAGGTCCCTGAAGTTTCCCCAAGTGTATCCTTCTCCTTAGCACTGGCTCATGGCATCGGCTGACCAGTGAGGCACAGTGTGGTTAACTTTGCATGAAAGGGATGTGCAGAGGTAAGGTGGGTGGTATGAGTCCTAAAGAAGGATCTCAAAGAGGAGTGGCCTATTTTCCATTCATTTTCCCGAGCAAACTGATCTTCTCCAGTGTTTTTTCTCATCAAGCAGAGATAAAGGCTTCAGTCCGATAGCAAAGTGCTTCAAAAACAACAATACAGGACATTTCCTATTCACATCTTATCCCCGAGTGACGACAAACGTACGTCAAGGAGTCTCGTTGATGTGGTCCACTACCGATCCAATATTTTGAAGAAATACTCCACCTGAAAAATAAAATTTTCCTGTAAAAATTACCGTCATTTGCAGGAAGAACTGTAGTAGAGAGACCCCCCCCCCCCCCCCCCCCCATCCCCGATCTTGATTTAAATAACTTTTATTTAAGACACAAACACGCAGAATACATTCACAGTCATCAGGACAAATGAGCAACAACAAACCCTAGGCTTACACTGTGTTCAAATATAACAATATATTGGCGGTTACAATACATTTACGGTATACAACACATTTCACCACAAAGTTGGTAATTTTTAAGGGAACATCAACAAAGACAACAAAAGAAGAAAAAATAAAAAAATAATAATATGAAAATGGGAGGAAGAGAGCGGAAGCAACGATCACGTCATCAACAAAAATATGCATGTACCATTTACAGACTAGAGTGATCATTTCAGTGAATTTCGTAAAGTAACCCAGGGTAGGAACTACGTTTTTCATGAATGATATGTCATACCAGGTAGACTTAGATGAACTTTTTCCTTTTTCCTGCTTTCAGCTCTTTTCTTGCTCTGATTTTCATACTTCATCCACCTCTATCTTCATCCCTCATCGCGAGGTGACCCACCTTTCTCATCAGGAAGATGAAAGGCTGAAGCCACACAACACCCACCAATAAACTTGCAATATTCCGGTTTATTAGAAGACCCTTTCTCATGCGCCAACCCTGGCCAACTGACAAATGAAACAGCATAGCATTTTTTTGTGGTTGTGAGACTGACAAGAGTTCAGTGGAAAAAGTTAAGTGAGGGATGGGGGAAATGGACTGGAGACTGTAGGAAGGTGGAGAAAAGGGAGGATAAGATAATGTTGCTTATAGCCCAGCCAACTGCAAAGGGCCACATCAGGGCTGGAAAAGGAGGAGGTAGGAGGGAGGTGGGAGGATGTGAAAGGTGGAAAACAAAGAGCAAGAAGTGGAAGGATAGTGATGAAATGAGCAGGGAAGGAAAGAGACAATTAAAAAAAAAATTGTAACAATACTAACAATAATAACAGTTAGTGTTAATATCATTATCATTACTATAACTATCACCTCTACCACCATTCTCATTAAAAAAAAAAAAAAAAAAAAAAAAAAAAAAAAAAACCACCTTCACATAACTTATTCCTAGTTCTTGTTTCTCCAGATCAGCATCATATTTCTGCAGAAAACAGCCACCACACAACCATTGCAATTGTTTTTTTTTTAATCTAGCACTGTTGATCTTAGGTTATCCCAACCAACAGCTCCTTCATTTGACTTTGAAAAACTATATATCCACAGATACAAAAGATAACAACCAGGATGCAGCTGCTGCGCGATGGTTTTGATACATACCTAGCTAAAATACCAATCGGCCACACACTGAAGATAAATGAATATGTAACACAGAAAAGTCTGTTCCGTGAGATGAATTCCTTCATGTTATACTGAAGGTACATGTGCTGAGTTGCAGGAGATCTCGCAGTTAAGATAAAACTGGCTGAACTGGGAAAATCAGTGTAAATATGGGGGACCTCTGAAATACATTCATGATTATTTACTCAATCTCTTTTCGCTTTCAAATGAATTTCCACCTCTTTTATTTTATACATGATAAGTTACTTGTCAGCACTTGTTTTCCTCTGTGTGTGTGTGTGTGTGTGTGTGTGTGTGTGTGTGTGTGTGAACATGTGTGTGTGTCTGTACCTGCACAAGTGTGCACACCTGTAAACGTGTCTTGCCTGTTTGGAGAGAGAGAGAGTGTGTGTGTGTGTGTGTGTGTGTGTGTGTGTGTGTGTGTAGTACTTCAGTTTTACATCTGTTCACATCTGTGATATTAGACGAGAGAGAAAGAGAGAGAGAAAGAGCGACAGAGATGCATAAATGTCACTGACTATGTAAGTATATGCATAATGTGGCTATCTAAGCGCATATAATGTCCCACTAAACATCCCTACAACATACCTGCAAGTAATCTTAAAGTAAATATTTAACTGGAAAACAAAATCAAACAAAAAACAACACTGAAGGCAAACTTTAAATCTGAAAAGACATCACACAAAGACATGCTGATAATGGTGGTAAATGTGTTTGAAAAGGTAAACAGTCAAATAGCAGGCGCTTGCTGGTTATTCTTCGTTCTCCACAAATACATTTTGCTTCGTTTGTATATTTAGTTTTTAAGGCATCAAGTTTTAAATAATAAAATATTGAAATGAAATTTCTGTATTGGTACATATTTTTGTCTTGTAGGTGAGGAATGCTGTTTACATGTTCATACTAATTAAATGAGTATTCTTATCAGCCACACCAAACAACGTTATTTTTGTAGTGTTTTCTGAATCAGCACCGACGTTTTTGCTTTAATGCGTGATTGACTTCAGGTAAAGAAAAGGGTATATTCAATGCCGTGGCGCACTTTTCATTTCTGGCTCCGCTCTTTGCACATGTATCAGCTAGCTCATTACCCCAAATACCACAATGTATGTGTGTGTGTGTGTGTGTGTGTGTGTGTGTGTGTGTGTGCGTGTGTGCGTGCGTGCATGCATACGTGCGTGCAGCATGCATGCATGTGTGCATGTGTACATGCAAGCGTGTGTGCATGCGTGTGTGTGCAAATCAACTGTATGCTCTCGCACAGTTCACATGTGATTTTTGTGATACCCAGAGTTGTCCTGTTGCTTGTTTATCAGGGCTCCAACTTTGGAAAATTTCTAAATGTCTAAAATTTGAGGTGGTGGGAGGGACGGGAGGCAGAACACCACTACCATGGCCTCCAGCCGCTAAAGGTTTTTTTTTTTTTTCTTTAATGAAAATTTGCAATTCAAAATGGAAAAATCAGACATGAATCTGAGCTTCAAGCAGATTACCATCCTTTTTTCAGCCCAACTACAACCAAAGCCACTTGCTACTGCAGCGTTTGTCTTACATCGTTTTACCTTCAACTGGGCAGACAAAGTGGCATCTGTTCACTCCCATAAAGTTTACAAGAAACACAGAAACATTGTCTGCTAGCGCACTGGAAACATGACCAGAGCTCCATGGATTCCAGTGCCTATCCCCCCATCCCCAACCTACTCACCCCTGCCCCTCCCCCCCTCCAACGAGTTCCCCACACCCACTCCCTTCCTCGCCCATCTGCAGGAAAGTGGAATCCCAGGTTGATACAGACCTCCAGCTGTCCGTCTT
>JADBJO010000664.1:368441-370941 GCA_016801955.1 Conus betulinus | reverse complement strand
TTCTGCCATCCTTTAAAAACTTCAAGTGGGCGTTTCTCAAATCTGCCATTTTGGAGATAGTCTGGTGTGCCTCTGAAGTAGCGACTTATAGGACTGCATGGGCACAGCTGAGATGAAAAAAAACGGAGAACCAGATCAGACGTCAAACAAACTCACTGCTGCACAGTGCGAAGCAGACCATTGTCCCCATTCTGGAAGCCGGAATAGCTCAGTTGGTAGAGCGCCTGACTCGTAATCTTGGTGATCCCGGGGTTGCGGGTTCGAACCTCCGCCGGGGCGTTTCGGTACAGGGGGATTTTTTCCCTCGGAGTTAAACATTGGTTCCAACTCCATTTCCCATACAGTCCTTCGAATGAGACTATAAACCGGTTCCGTATGTGAACGCATGCATAACATCTTGCACACACGTAAAATCCCATCACCAACATTCGGAAGGGGTAGGCCAGTTTGGCCGTTGGTATGGATGACACGTTACACAGAGCATGCACCCTGAGTGAGAAACGGAAAGAATGAAGGAAGTAAGGAAAATGAGTGATCGATATTGAACGATACTGACTGGATGACACGGGAAACGACTGAATGAAGCGCCAGCTGGCAGCTGTTCAGTCGGCACTACCCAGGTAGGCAGCCCGTTGTGTAAACGAGTCTTGATTGTAAAGCGCTTAGAGCTTGGTCTTTAACCGAGAACAGGCGCTATATAAGTATTCATTTTTATTATCATTATTATTATTAAGCGTTGAAGCAGATTAACTGTTGCACAATGTGAAGCAGACAGACTCACCACTGCTACACACTGACTTCAGTAGCTGTACAACCAGCGCAGCCATGCAGTACCTGCTTTGTAAGCAGAGGGTTTGATGATGCAGCAGGTGCAGTTGCCCACCTGGGCAGTGTTGGGGAGCAGAGGGCCCTTGCTGGGGAAGAAGAACTCTAACTCCCGTGCCGCCGCTTCCCTGCTGTCAGGTCCGTGCACGGCATTGAAGATCACGTCTGCAGAAAAGACACCTCCCTGTTAACAGCGTTACACTGAAGATCACGTCTGCAGAAAAGACGCATCCCTGTTAACAGCGTTACATGGAAGATCACATCTGCAGAAAAGACACATCCCTGTTAACAGCGTTACACGGAAGATCACATCTGCAGAAAAGACGCATCCCTGTTAACAGCGTTACACGGAAGATCACATCTGCAGAAAAGACGCATCCCTGTTAACAGCGTTACACGGAAGATCACATCTGCAGAAAAGACGCATCCCTGTTAACAGCGTTACACGGAAGATCACATCTGCAGAAAAGACGCATCCCTGTTAACAGCGTTACACGGAAGATCACATCTCAGAAAAAGACGCATCCCTGTTAACAGCGTTACACGGAAGATCACATCTGCAGAAAAGACACATCCCTGTTAACAGCTTTACACTGAAGATCACATCTGCTGAAAAGACACATCCCTGTTAACAGCATTACGCTGCTACCCAGCTTTGAGACACACGATTTCCATTGTCAAACAACTCACAGGGGGATGGGAGAGGAGGTGTGAGACGGAAATGGAAATTTTATTTTAACCTTTGACCCTGTGCATTCAAAGTACAATGTTTTTCTACAAAGGGCGGCAATGTTAATTCTTGAATTTATTCTGTCTTCAGTCTTCTCTGTTTTTGTCTGCTAAAAATAAGTAGTTTTGTCTGCCAGAGATCTGATTTTGTTTCCTGTGCTATCAGCTTGGGGTCATCAGATTTTTTTTTTTTTTTTTTGCTGTCCCAACCTCTGCGCCACCTCATAGGCAGTGCATCCACGCTGCTCATTCCGACACCCTGTTCACAGCCACAGCCTGGTCGGCCCCGCGCCGCAGCCCCTGCCCTGCACCGGCAATCCACAGGCCGCAGTCAATGTCAAGTCGGCAAGAGGCAACCCACTGGAGGAGACACTGCACTGCTGCCGAGTCACTTCAGTGGTGTTCAGTGGCGCCTGTTCTGATCTAACATACACAGGACACCACCTACTAAGCCCCCTACTAATGACAATAATTGCTTAGTCACGGAGCCAGCGTAAGTGAGCTCTCCCTCTGGAGGTCACACCATGTCCGTCCAACGACAGCCCCCATGGACTCGCCGATACCGAAGACTCCGACGGAACCCAATCAAGGCCACAGATGCAGAGAGGACATCAAAACTGAGGTCACCATGAAAGCAGGGCATGAAGGGCCACAGAATCTCAGACACTTTTTTTCTGCTGATCGATGAGAATGAGGACGATTAAGATGATGCTACAGATTTCCATTTCCGTCTGAGACTACATGACAGGGCTGTACTCTACGCTTCCTTTCATAATATATCCCAGCGTCAACCAGGCCCGAGAGATACAGGCACCTGCAGTGTTGGTCAGAAAATTTGAGCAACACTCTCAGAAATCCATCCCTTACGTGGATGAAACTTGTCTGTGTGGTCCCAGTCTTCCCAACTGAGTCCGCAGCAAACTCAACTCTGGGTAGGAGCCTGTCG
>JADBJO010000664.1:358441-360941 GCA_016801955.1 Conus betulinus | reverse complement strand
ATGGTCCTCGTCATCTCGACGGACAAACAACAACAATATTCCTCTGACTGTTGTTTCAGGAGTGCTGGTGAAGAAGGATAATGTTCAACCTGTGGACTATTCTCAGCTCTTCTTCTGCTGTTGCAGTATGTGCATTTATAGTTGTTTTTATCATTTTTCTGTTTGATATTACATACTTTCTGGTCTTCATTTGTTGAATGGAGTATTTTTCCTTTCTTGATCAGATTTTGATGGCATGCTTTCTTCTTTATTATGTTGTTGAGACTAAAGAAAACATTCAATTTTTTTTTGTTTTGCTTTTTTTTTTTTGCACTTGCAATTACCCAAAATCTGAAATTGTTTATTGATTGACCATTACTAACATTCTATAATTTAACAAGAGTACAGTTTTTTTGTTCTCCATTTTCACAAAAAACAGCATGAGAATTGGTTGCTTAGTTCTAGATATATCCGCATTTCACAAATGTTGGTATGAAAAAAGAGATTTTTGGAAAAAAAATGGCTGGCGATGTTGATTTATGCAAAACAGAATGTCTAGCGGTAAAAGAGTTAATGTGCTTTCAGACCTGATTTAGCCTCCATGATCTGGTGTTTAAATCAAAAACCAAACACCAAAAAATATGTAGACAAAGAAAACAAAACTTTCAAAAAACACTCTTTTCGTCCAAGACCACATTAGAAAACTTGAACGTTGTGTTTGTAGGAAATCCTCAAATAATCAGATGTATTCACAAAGGAAATCCTCAAATAATCAAGGTGGGCAAATCTAGGAATATGTGGATAATACTGTATATCTTGCTGTTGTTGTTGTCTTGGACTAGAGGTTTCTTTCCATGGAAATCTGAACAATGCCTGAGTGAACAAGCAACTGTTTCTACTAAATCACTCACTAAATTATGCATTCACTAACAAATTGAATCCCCATCAAATGGCCTTGTTTCATTTTCAGTCCAGTGGATTTCACCTTTCTATGTCTCATCATAGACATGTATACAATTATAAAAACGATTAAAAAAAAAAAAAAACCTCATCATAGAATACAGGTTGTAATGACTAACTCTGTTCAACTGCATCCTTATCTGTACTCAGAAACTGGATTATTCAGTCCCGTTTTCTTTCTCATATAAAAAGAATGAAAACAACCTTTCAAAACATCAATCTGTTCACAATCTGGCTAGGTCGGGGTGATCCTCAACAACTCACCGCTCTTTCTGAGGGGAGAGTTTTTGGTGGTGTACTCATCCCCATAGTCCACAATCTTCAGCAGCCGACCACAGACGTTGATGCTGTTGCCGATGTACAGGTCTGATGGTCTCAGATGGTTGTCCTTGACGCTTGTCCGTAGAAATATTCTTCGGTTCTTGATGTCATACTGCAGATAGATCATTTTCCTTTTTTTTTCTTTTTTGCCATCCCTTCTCCAACCCCCTCTCCCCACTTTCACACACACACACACACACACACACACACACACACACACACACACACACACACACACACACACACACACAAATTGACTATGAACTAAAATGGTATGGGCATCCAGAGAAGGGTTTCTTTTCAACTCAAAGTTACACACAGCTTACAATTCACTCAGGATGACTTGAGAATCAAGATCCAGTTTAGGCTAGCTTTGCAAACAATCAGAGAATAGCCATGTCCCAATTACATTAGTAATGATTTCATATATATAGTAAGAAAGATAACCTTACCATCTCCACAGTCATGGATTGGACAAAGTAAAAGAACTGGAACTGACGGATACGGGCTGCAAGTTCTTCATACCATTCCACAAGGAAACATAGGCGCTCATCATCCTGCAAAAATATACTGGCAAGTCTGTTGTTTCCTCTAATTTCATTGATCATCAAGCATTAGTCAGAGACAAACAACAAATCATTGATCGTCACTGCAACCTAACCTGGCAAAGCTTTAGTAATTATGCTATCTGTGTGTCAAGAGTAACGTGTGTGTGTGTGTGTGTGTGTGTGTGTGTGTGTGTGTGTGTGTGTGTGTGTATCACTGTGTGTGTGTGTGTGTGTGTGTGTGTGTGTGTGTGTGTGTGTGTGTGTGTGTGTGACTGTGTGTGTGTGTGTGTGTGTGTGTGTGTGTGTGTGTGTGTGTGTCTGTGTGTGTGCGCGCACACACGCGCGTGTGCACGCGCTCGCACGTGTGCGTGAGAGAGAGAGAGAGAGAGAGAGAGAGAGAGAGAGAGACAGAGACAGAGAGAAAGAGAGAGAGAGACAACATCTTTCAGGCATAGTACCAGAGTGAGTGAGTGAGTAAAACTGAGAGAGTATGGGTGAGCAGGTGTGTCAGACTGAAAGAATGTGAAGGCAGCCAGAGAAAGTACAAAGCAAGAGTCTGGTAAAATTTGAGAACAGGCTGATAGCTAAGTGTTTCATGGACTTCATTTAGACTTCCGACCAAGTTGAACACAGACTTCTACTCTACAAGTTCTGACACTTGGTGACATAACAGAATGCCAGTTTCCTCAACC
>JADBJO010000664.1:340941-348441 GCA_016801955.1 Conus betulinus | reverse complement strand
TTTGTTGTACATCGTTGTGAGAGGAAATTCGACTTTCGAGACAAACAGTCCCTATGTTTGGTTGACTGAGACCATAAATATTATGTGGTCATAGTCAACTTCTGACAAAGTCGATCTATAAGACCATTAGGCTTCAGTTAAATCAGCTGAAATGCATTCAACTTCGTCTGGTTGACAATACCATCCAAAACAATTACATATATACATGTATATATGTATGTACATGCATAAGCTTTTAGCAGTTTGAATTAACGTACATATCTGTATCTTTAGGAGATTTTAACCGACTAACATTCAGATCTGTAATATTGCTTGGACTAATAATGCGCATATGCAGATCTCTAGCAAAATTGAATACATTTTGGGTCCAGATTTTTTAGAACACTTGGACTGATATACCCGTCTAATTCTTACCACATTTGAAATCATGTACGTGTCCAAGTCTTTGACCCATGTGAAATAATGTGTATGAACTCAGGTGTGTGGGTTTTTTTTTTCAGACTTGAACTATGTGTCTATGCCTGGATCTTTAACGAGTGGACATGTAGGGATAATCCGCAAATCTGAATCAACGCATTGTCCGGAGGTTAAGAAGATCTCAACATCTCTGATTCGTAAATACATTTGAACTGATGCACATGTCTGGATCTCTCGCACACTACATAAACTAAAGTATGTGTCCGAATTTTCAACAAATTTTAACTGATGTATATGTCTGTTAACAGAGAAATTTTCTCTTTTAACAGATATGAAATTTAATATCATCAGACATAAAACTTTCCCCAAACAGTCTGTGACTGAACTTTCACAAAACTGCCTGAATTCAGATTTTGGCCGTTTTCAGATTCATCCATTTTGGATTTCCGGTTCTACCTCACATATTCACTCTAAAAACAATATGTCATAACACAGCTAGAAACGGAAACTGGAATGTTTATTAACAAATGACCGATTCTCCCTAAAGTCAAGGCCTGAGCAGCGCTTTGGATCAATATGGCGAGTGTCGTGTATAAACTCGGCTTCTCATTGGTTAATATGGCAAGTGTCGTGTATAACCTCGGCTTCTCAATGGTTAACATGCCGAGTGTTGTGTATAACCTCGGCTTCTCGCTGGTTAATATGGCGAGTGTCGTGTATAACCTCGGCTTCTCATTGGTTAATATTCCGAGTGTTGTGTATAACCTCGGCTTCTCATTGGTTAATATGCCGAGTGTTGTGTATAACCTCGGCTTCTCATTGGTTAATATGGCGAGTGTCGTGTATAGCCTCGGCTTCTCATTGGTTAATATGGCGAGTGTCGTGTATGACCTCGGCTTCTCATTGGTTAATATGGCGAGTGTCGTGTATGACCTCGGCTTCTCATTGGTTAATATGGCGAGTGTCGTGTATAACCTCGGCTTCTCATTGGTTAATATGGCGAGTGTCGTGTATAACCTCGGCTTCTCATTGGTTAATATGCCGAGTGTCGTGTATAACCTCGGCTTCTCATCCTTCCTGACTTAACTGGTTATCATTTGCTGTCATAGTTGCAATCCCTTGACAGTGTGGACTCGCGGCTGAGCAGTTGTGGTACAGTGGATTGACACTGGTCTGTATACAGTTAGCCTCCATGCTGAAACTGGGACTCACCCTGAAAGAGCTTAATGGGAAAAGAAAATATTGTGTTCCTCATGACGCGGCCATAGAAATGTCCCCCCCCCCCCCCCCCCCCCCCCCCCTCTCCTTTATCTTTTCGTCTACAGTCTGAGGGCATTGTCAGCGTTGAGCCTTTGAGAGGATTTGTAGCTTAAGTGCGTCAATTTTGTTTCGTGATTTTTCTGGATGATGGACAATTCTAGAATTTCAGTTTTACGCGCATTTTGGCGTCGCATCCTTACTTTACTGCCTAACTCGTGAACGTTCAAATGAAGCACGTGAAACATGTTCTCATTATTTAGTTCTTGGGGAAAAAAAACAACAAAAAAAAAAAACGTGAATTGGTCTTCTTCGTTTATCATCAGGTTCTTCTTTCTGTCTGTGTCAGTCTTGCTCTCTCTCTCTCTCTCTCTCTCTCTCTCTCTCTCTCTCTCTCTCTCTCTCTCTCTCTCTCTCTCTCTCTCTCTCATTTCTGTTTTTTATCCTCTGGCTCCTACAACTCCTTCCCTCGGTCTCCCATATCTTACCCTGTCTTGCTCTCTCTCCATTAGAAAGAAAAAAAAAGAAAAAAAAAACGTCCAAAAATCGTTTCAAAAGTAAAGATAATTTCACGTTACTGTGTCTTATAGGCTGCTCATCGTCAGTGATGGATGGAACTTCCCCATCCATTCTGTCCTCATTGTGCCTGATCATACTTACAGTAACGATATCACAGACGCCCAGCTAACGGGGACAACATGAACGCGTGGAGCAGCAGCAGCAGCAGCAGCAGCATCAACACCCTCCCCTTGGACACTAGCAGCACTCACTACGCCAGCTTTGCCTTGCCTAGAGCGAGCTTCAGAAGGAGTGCGCCACCCTGCTCCAGCCTCTACGGGTCAGGAACAACCCGCCGCCAGTCCAGAAATCCACAGAGAGTGTGAACGGTTGGAGAGTTCCGTCTTCAAAATGCGGATCCTGTTTTACGTGTTGACGACCGCCTGCGTCCTTATGCTGGTGCTGTACGTCACGTTTCTCAGCATCGTCATCGCTTCGTGGTCAGAGATCACCAACCAGCCTCGTTCTGCGGTTCCCCTCATAGCGGAGGTCAGAGCGGAAGCGGAAATGGCGGGGAAAGCGTAGCTTCTGATAAGTGTGTGCAGACGGAAAAGGTGCGACAATTCGAGGACATGTGGAAACGACAAGATAAAGGCAAGATCCGGGCCTTCACAACATGAAAGGTGGAATCTCTCTCTCCTCTCTCTCTCGCTCTCTCTCTCTCTCTCTCATCCCCCCCTCTCTCAGAACGCAAAAAATGTCCTCTTCTCTCCCTCACTCCCCTGCTCCCTCTCTCCCTCCCCCCCTCAAATCTCCTCTCTCTCATCTCATCTCTCCTCTCTCTCCCTTTCTCTCTGTCCTTCCTCTCTCTCCTCTCTCCCCGCTCTCGCCTCTCTCCTCTCTCTCTCTCTCCTACTCACTCCTCGCTCTCGAATCTCCTCCTCCTCGCTCTCTCTCTCTCTCTCTCGCCTTCTCTCCCTCTCTCTCTCTCAATCTCTCTCTGTTGTTCTGTCTGCCTCTCTTCTCTCTCTCTTAGAGCATGAATCTTGCCCTCTCACCTCTCTAATTAGAACACTAATCTGTACAACTCTCTCGTCTCCTCTCTCTCCCTCTCTGTCTCTCTCTCTCTGATCTCTTCTCTATCCACTCTAGAACTACGAACAAATGTTGTGAATCTCTCCTCTGTCTGTCTGTCTGTAGATCGTCCTGTCTCTCCTCTGTCTGTCCTGTCCCTCTCTCTCGCTCTCTCTGTCTCGTTCCTCCACCTCCTCTCTCTCTCTCTCTCTCTCTCTCTCTCTCTCTCTGTGTATGTGTGTGTGTGTGTGTGTGTGTGTGTGTGTGTGTGTGTGTGTGTGGTGTGTGTCTTAGGAACATGAAATTTTGACTCTCTCTCTAATAGAACATGAAGTGTTGACTCTCTCTCTCTCTCGTCTCTCTCTCTCTCGCTCTCCCTCTCTCTCTCTCTCTCTCTCTTAAACATGAATGTTTGACTCCTCTCTTTCTCTCTAATAGAACATGAAGTGCTCTCTCTCTCTCTCTCTCTCTCTCTCTCTCTCTCTCTCTCTCTCTCTCTCTCTCTCTCTCTCTCTCTCTCTCATCTCTCTCTCTAGTAGAACATGAAATGTGGAAACTCTCGTTTTCTTCTCCTCTTTCTCTAATAGAACAAAAAAATTTGACCCCCTTGTTTCTGCTCTCTCTCTCTCTCTCTATCTCTCTCTCCCTCTCTCTCTCTCTCTCTCTCTCTCTAATAGAACCAATGAAATGTGACTGTCTCCACAATGTCGTTTTTAGCTTTGTAAAACGTTGTGTTGTTGTTGTTGTTGTTGTCGCGGCTGTTGTCGTTGTTGCTGGGATTGTGATTGTTTTACCTGTCACATGATAAGTGGAAAAGAGCAATGTACTCAAGGAACAACAATAACAACATCGACAACGACAAGAACGAAACAAAACTAAATCAACCTGAGCATGCAAAAACAGCATCACACATGATATTGATTTTATTCATTTCAAAGTGAAGTAAAATGAACTAGGTTTGCACTGCTTTGGGGTGGTTTGTTGTTTGTTTGTTTGTTTTGTTTAAGAATCGCTTTTTGATAATTTAATACGTATGCAGTGGTTTCTGTTGCTGTCCAGTTGGTGGGCAAAGAACAACAGCAGCAGTGACCAAAAAGTGGTTTGTGTGTGTTTAATTGTCGTGGATCTGCCTGGAAAACAGTTCCTGATCAAGGAGTTTGTGGAACAAATATATTCTGTTTGTTCAACGTCGTGGCCGTGAGAACGAGAACATGAAAAAGAACATCGGGCGATATACGGATTGACAGGAAACTGAACGATCAAGACCGAATCGCACCCACAGGAAGAGAATAGAAAAACGGTTTGCTTTTGTAAGTATTTGAAACAAGAGTTACAGTTTTGATACGAATAACACATCAGGAATGGTGTTTGAGTTACAACAACAACAAACAAACAACAACCAATAGCAACAGCAGCTAGCAGACAACAACAACGACAAACACTGTGAATAGGAAATGAGGACTCGTTTTTTTTTGTCTTTTGTGTGTCTTTTTTTTTTTTTCAAAGAGAGCTGAAAGGATGAAGCGTGATTAGGTTCTTGGCCGGGAGGAAGAAGTTAAAAGAGAACATCCGAAAAAAAAGTTGTAATAGGAGTGAAGAAACAGTAGGTGAACAGCTGACCAGGAAAACGGAACTTACGAGCTCTGGAAAAGAGAACAGTAGACGAAAACCTTAGAGAATTGATCTTGGAGACTGCGGTCCAACTGCAAGAAAACCTAGCAATCGCAGCGAGCAGAGAACGTCAACGGATGTAGAGAACATGAAATAACAATCGAGTGGCAGTTTTTAGTGTCTTGAAAACTGATGGATCATTCAGCTAAATATTGCGGACATGGTTTGCTGTTTTTCATTTTTATCGAAAGTTGTAGGCCTCAGTCGGTACAGTTGACGAAAACAATCAGGAGATATGGGTTGTTTGCTGTTTGGTTTACAATCTGCTCAACCCCGACACAGGAACAAACCATGCAACAGCAGAGGCCGATACACAACAACAGGTCTCTTGAATTGGTAACACTGGCAGATGACACGTCGTGTTTTTGTTTTTTTTTGTTTTTTTTTGTTTTGTTTTTTCCTTTTTTGTTTTTTTTTTAACTCAGAAAATATTGCGGGTTCTGGTTGCTGTTATCAGCTTCGCATCGAAAGTTTTGTACGTAGGCCTCGTCGGGTCCGAGCTGACCCAGGATGGAGTTGATAAGTTCCGAACTAAGATTTCTAGCTGTACGGGGCATGTCACTTGCCAGCCTAACGCAGGATCGTCTGTGGCTGTTGTGCTGTAGAGACCGCATCTATGAGCACCAGGAGTGGCAGTGACATCTTGTCACAACAATGGTCACATCTGTATGTTGACACTGGTTTTTTTTTTTTTTTTTTTTTTTTTTTTTTTTTTTTTTTTTCTTTTTTTGTTGTTGTTGTTGAGGTTGGCTGTCACCCCCTTTCTAACGATTATAAAAACATGTCACACAGGGGACGCCAATTTTATTTGTGTAGGGGCATTAGCATTTCATTTGAGGATTGAAGGATGCAGGGTCTGCATATTCCTCATTGTAATTTGAAGATGCCAGGGTCTGCATATTCTCATTGTAATTTGAGGATGCACAGTCTGCATAATCCTCATTATTGTTTGAGTGCAACTGGCAGAGTCTGCATATTCCCTCATTGGAAAATTTGGAGGGTCTGCAAGGGTATCTGCTATATTCTTCTTTTAATTTGAGGATGATTCAGGGGGTCCTGGTCTGCATATCCTCATTGTAATTTGAGGATTGCCAGGGTCCTGGCATATTCCTAGCCTTGTGAATTTGAGGGATTTGATTTTTTTGGTTTGGAGGGGTGTGCAGGGTGTCTTCTGCATATTATTATTCCCTTCCACCCCACCCCCACCCCCCCACACACCCCCCCCACCCCTCTCCCCCCCGGGTAATTTTGAGGATTCTGCAGAGCACCAGATAGTTTTTGTAGTTCTGCACACCATAGGGGGAACGTCGGGCAATATTGTCCTCATTTGTAATTTTGGGAGGTTCGCCAGGTGCAGGGGTGGGTTCTGTATATTCCTCATGTATAATTGAGGGGATTCGGGGGGGATATGCATGGGTCGCAGTCTCATTTCTGTTAATTTTTGAGGATTGCAGAGAAGTATGCATATCATTCACTCATTGTAATGTTTTGAGGAGAGGCTGCCAGAGGGTATGTATCTTCTCATTTATAATTTGAGGATTGCAGGTGTTCTACATATTCCTCATTGTAATTGAGGATGCAGGGTCTGCTAATTTCCTCATGGTCTCCCTGCTCCTCATCCTGTTCAGACCTTTCATTCTTAACAGTCTATAAAGGGTTTCGGCTACACCGACTCATGGGTCCTGTACGCCATTCTAACGTATGAAATTAGAGCCTTTTTTTACTTTGGAAAAGATTAACGAACGTCGTTAGTAGGAGATAATAGCTCATCGTTGAATCGGTTTGTTTATAATAAACTTTTTTTAAGGTAGTTAGTTAAATCTCTTTCATTATACAATGGCCCACGTCCATAATTCTTTGTTAGTATCCATGTATCAAAAAAAGGACACACTAATCGAAACAATGTCATTTTTATTGGGATGGGAAAAAGAGCAAGAAAAACAATTCCATCCACCTGATGAACACCACACACACACACACACACCACACACACACACCACCCAAACACACAACCACACACACCACCACATACATCAATCTGTAGTTAGTATTTGCAGGTATCAACATGAGGACCCCCAACCCCCCCCCCCACCCCCACCCCCCCCCCCCCAACGCACCCCCCCACCTATTCCATCATATTTAAAACAAAACAATCCACCATAGGATTAGGTACACACACAACGCACACACGCACGACGCACGCACAACACACACACACACCACACACACACACACACACCACACACACAACACAAAACGCACGCAGAACGCACCGCACGCACGCACACATACACAAGCACGCACACCCGCCACGCACCAAACACCAAAACACACCACCACACACACACACACACACACACACACACACAAACACACACCACACACACCACCCGTTCACTTACAAAACACGCCTCTATCATGGCAAAGTTAACCATCCATCGTTTTTTCAAACACAGAACTACGAACCTTGTTATAACGAGAAATAACCCATGAAGCTAGGGACATTGTTATAATAATAACAAACACATACCACGCTCTCTCTCTCTCTCTCTCTCTCTCTCTCTCTCTTCTCTCTCTCTCACA
>JADBJO010000664.1:301917-326917 GCA_016801955.1 Conus betulinus | reverse complement strand
GTGTTTGATGTGACAGGATATAAGAAGAACAACACAGTTAGCGTTTGTTTGTTTGATGTGACAGGATATAACAAGGACAACACAGTTGGCGTGTGTTTGATGTGACATGATATAACAAGGACAACACAGTTAGCGTTTGTTTGATGTGACAGAATTAAGGACAACACAGCTAGCGTTTTTTTGATGTGACAGAATATAACAAGTACAACACAGTTAGCGTTTGTTTGATGTGACAGGATATAACAAGTACAACAAAGCTAGCGTGTGTTTGATGTGACAAGATATATAACAAGGACAACACAGTTAGCGTGTGTTTGATGTGACAGGATATAACAAGGACAACACAGTTAGCGTGTGTTTGATGTGACAGGATACAAGGACAACACAGCTAGCGTGTGTTTGATGTTACAGGATATAACAAGACAACACACAGTTGGCGTGTTTTTGATGATGACAGGATATAACAAGGACAACAAGGTGAGCGCTCTTCAGTGGGCCACGTCTTCCACCTCAATCAACCGAAGAGTGCAGGTGCACCTGGGTTCAGTCCGAGAGTTCATCGTTACGCATGCGGGTTTCTATTACGTGTACAGCCGCGTCACTTTCGAGCAAAACGTCACTGTAACTCACAAAGTAATCTTAAAAAGAAAGTAAGTGCTTTCTTATTGTGCGGGATCTGTCTGTCTCTGTCTGTCTGTCTGTCTGTCTGTCTGTCTGTCTGCTCTCTCTCTCTCTCTCTCTCTCTCTCTCTCTCTCTCTCTCTCTCTCTCTCTCTCTCTCTCTCTATATTTTATATATATATCCTTGGAATTTATTGTTTCATTGTAATTTAGTCCCTTGCGGATTCATTCCAAGAACTGGCCCTCAGCACTTGTGTCTTAAGAGGTTATCTTTTTATATTTTCTACTTTTCACAAGAAAATGTAGCTTGTTTTGCTCTTTCATGATTTTCTTTTTGCTTCTTAGGTGGCACCTTTAGTTGGTTTTTTGAAGACTCAACAAACATATTATGGTATTGCACACCAGCCTTTTTTCTGGTATAGCATTCTTCTTAAAATCGAAAAGGCAGAGGAGTCAAATTACCACTTTCCGCGGTCACTGAGGAGAAACAATCAGGTTTCGAAATACCGGTATCTGACCAGGAGTTATATGTTAGTGAGCTTTCTCCCCATTGGAGATGGTCTCCTTCTTTGGAGACTATAAGCTTGCTGAAGGTTCATTTTGAGAAGCATTTATTTATTCCCCATTCACCCACTCAAGCACATACTGTCAGTTAGGCAGAATCATCTACCACTGCAGATATGAAGGCTTACCATCCCCCTATTTCTACAATCTGAGACATAAGAGCAAGCTCTGTTTATAATTCAATTTTCTTGCAGTCATTGCAACACCTAGCTGCTCTGTAAGTTGCTGGAACGGTGCTTGGTACTTATCCTTGGAATTTATTGTTTCATTGTATATATATATATATATATATATATATATATATATATATAAGAAATTCCAAGGGTAAGTAAACCGAGCACCATTCCAGCAACTTACAGAGCAGCTTGGTGTTGCAAAGACTGCAAGAAATATTCAATTATAAAACAAAACTTGCTCTTGTGTCTTAGAGTGAAGAAATAAGTGGAGATAAGCATTCATATCTGCAGTGGCAGTCAATTCTGCCTAACTAACAGTATGTGCTTGAGAGGTGAGTGGGGAATAATAAATGCTTCTCAAATGAGTCTTCAGCAAGCTTATAGTCTCCAAGGAGGAGACACTCTCCAATGGGGAGGAAATCACACTAACATATAACTCCTGGTCAGATACCGGTATTTCGAAACCTGATTGTTTCTCCTCAGTGACAGCGGAAAGTGGTAACTTAACTCCTCTGCCTTTTCGGTTTTAAGAAGAATGCTATCCCAGAAAAGGCTGGTGTGCAATACCATAGTATGTTTGTTGAGTTTTCAAAAAAACAACCCCAACCCCAACCCCACTCACCCTCTCAAGCACATACTGTTAGTTAGGTAGAATTAACTGCCACTGCAGATATGAATGCTTATCTCCCCCTATTTCTTCACTCTAAGACATAAGAGCAAGTTTTGTTTTATAATTGAATATTTCTTGCAGTCTTTGCAACACCAAGCTGCTCTGTAAGTTGCTGGAATGGTGCTCGGTTACTTATCCCTGGAATTTATTAGTCAATTATAATTTAGTCCCTTGCGGATTCATTCCAAGAACTGGCCCTCAGCACTTGTGTCTTAAGAGATTATCTTTTTATATTTTCTACTTTTCACAAGAAAATGTAGCTTGTTTTGCTCTTTCATGATTTTCTTTTGCTTCTTAGGTGGCACCTTTGGTGGTTTCTGAAAAACTCAAAACATACTATGATATTGCACACCAGCCTTTTTCTGGGATAGCATTCTTCTTAAAACCGAAAAGGCAGAGGAATTAAGTTACCACTTTCCGCGGTCACCGAGGAGAAACAATCAGGTTTCGATATACCGATATCTGACTAGGAGTTATATGTTAGTGAGTTTCCTTCCCATTGGAGAGTGTCTCCTCCTGGGAGACTATAAGCTTGCTGAAAACTCATATGAGAAGCATTTATTATTCCCCACTCATCCTCTCAAGCAGATACTGTTACTTAGGCAAAATAACTGCCACTGCAGATATGAATGTTTATCTCCCCCTATTTCTTCACCCTAAGACATAAGAGCAAGTTTTGTTTATAATTGAATATATATATATATATATATATATATATATATATATATATATATATGTGTGTGTGTGTGTGTGTGTGTGTGTGTGTGTTCGCTTGATTACATGCATACGTATTTACTTTCTTACAAACTTGCTTGATGTAGTCATTCATGAAAGTGGACAATTTTGCTTTTCAAATACTGAGGACTCTCTCTATGAATGCGTGCTCGCTTAATTACATGCATCTATTTACTTTCTTACTAATTTGCTTGACGTTATCGTTCATGAAAATGGACGATTTTGTTTTTCAAATACTAAATTATTGTGTGTGTTCTTCATAGTCTTCTTGGACTTTTTATGTTTGTATTGTTATTGTAGGAAATCTCTCACAACATATGGGAAGGTTTGATGTTTGTATTGTTATTGTCAGAAATCTGTCACAACCTGTGTGACTGTTTGATGTTTGTATTGTTATTGTAGTAAATCTGTCACAACATACCGCCGTGGCGAAGTGGTTAGCGTCGCGGACTCCCGGCTGGGAGGTCGTGGGTTCGAATCCCATCACAGTCATATGTGGGTTTTTCTGCCCCGACGGGCTCCTACCCAGAGTTGAGCTTGCTGAGGACTCAGTTGAGAAGACTGGGACCACACAGTCGAGTTTCATCATCCACTTAATGGATGCGTTTCTGAGGGTGTTGCTCAAATTTGCTGACAACACTGCAGGTGTCTGTATCTATCGGGCCTGGTTGACGCCGGGATATATTATGAAAGGAAGCGTAGAGTACAGCCCTGTCATGTAGTCTCAGACCGAAATGGAAATCCGTAGCATCATCTTAATCATCTTCATTCTCATCGATCAGCATAAAAAAAATGTCTCAAATTCTGTGGCTCTTCATGCCCTGCTCGCAGGGTGACCTCAGTTTCAATGTCCTCTCCACATCTGTGGCCTTGGTTTGGTTCCGTCGGGGTCACCGGTTTCGCGCGAGTCCAAGGAGGCTGTCGTTGGACGGACGTGGTGGCGCCCTCCGGAGGGAGAGCTCACTCACGCCGGCTCCGCGACTAAGCAATTATTGTCCTTAGTAGGGGGCTTAGTAGGTGGTGTCCTGCGTATGTTAGATTAGAACAGGCGCCACTGAACACCACTGAAGTGAACAGGCGCCACTGAACACCACTGAAGTGACTTGGCAGCAGTGCAGTGTCTCCTCCGGTGGGTTGCCTCCTGACGACTTGACATTGACTGTTTCCTGTGGATTACCGGTGCTGGGGCTGCGGCGGGGCCGACCGGGCTGTAGCTGTGGATGGGGTGTCGGAATGAGCGGCGTGGGTGCAATGTCTCTGAGGTGGTGCAGAGGTTGAGACAGCAAAAAAAAAAAAATAAATAAATAAATAAAAAAATAAAATAAAATAAAATTTAAAAATCTGTCACAACATGTGTGAAGGTTTGATGTTTGTATTGTTACTGTAGGAGATCTGTCACAACATATGTGAAGATTTGATGCCAATACAGTTGTAAACAGTTCTGTTTACTTCCTCCTTTTCTTCCTTCGTTTCTTTCTTCTTCTTCTTCTTCTTCTTCTTTCTCTCCCCATCCTCCTTCTCATCTTCCCCCTCCTCTCCCTCCCTGCTCCTCCTCCTTTTCTTCCTCTTTCTCCTCCTCCTCCTCGATCGATGAATTTTTGAAAGAGATCGTTTTTTTCGTCTGATCCAAGTTTTTGCAAAAAGAAAATCTCTTAACGACATTTCCGATGTGTGTGTGTGTGTGTGTGTGTGTGTGTGTGTGTTTAGAATCTGTATTTTAAAGGGTTGTGTAAATGACTTCAACGCCGTGACAGCCCTCCTATGGCCCTTTGCGGTCGGCTGGGCTATAAGCTACATTACCTTACCATCCTTTACCTTACCTCACCTTACCTCCTTCTTCTGTCATCAGACAAGAGGAGAAGGAGCTGATGACCTTTAATGGGAAGGCATGGACGGTGTCCAGCATGCAAGGGATGTTCGAACTCCAACCCGACGACTCTTGTCAGTCAACACCAGTAAGAAGCATCTCCACCTGGCCCAGGAATATTCCACGTACTTCGGGGCTGTCCTGATACGCACATGAATTGAACAGAAGACACAGCAACAACAACAACAACAACAACAACAACAACAACAACTGCAACAAGACGTACCACACACAACACATGATGTTGGAAGTTGGGAACGTTATTAACATCCAATTTCAGGAATTTCATTACCGTCCAATTTCAAACTGAAAAGAACGAGGACTGTCATGCAAGCTGAAAACTTTATCCAGTTTCAAGAACTTCATCCAGTTTCAAGAACTTCATTAAAAGCCAAATTCAAACCGAAAAGAACAAGGAACTGTCCCGCCGGACAGCAAGGGCCAAGACGTACCACGACACGTGATGTCCAACATGAAGTTGTAACTTCATCAACATCCAATTTCAAACTTAAAAAAATAAAAAAAAAAAATAAATAAATAAAATAAAAAATCCTGTTCCGCTTCACAACAGCGTAATTTGTCTGTCCCTTTTGTCCCGGCGGAATAGTAAGTTTTCTTTGCAGTGTGTGTGCGTGTGTGTGTGTGTGTGTGTGTGTGTGTGTGTGTGTGTGTGTGTGTGTGTGTGTGTTTAAATTCCGGCCTGCAGTCGCCTCCCTTTAGAACTAAAATCCAATGTCCAGGTTTCTGGCGCGAAACACATAGCTTTCACTTTGAAAACTAAAATCCAGTGTCCAAGTTTCTGACGCGAAACACATAGCTTTCACTTTGAAAACTAAAATCCAGTGTCCGAGTTTCTGACACGAAACACGTAGCTTTCGAAGACCGGAACGTCCAGTTTCGGATTCATCAAGCAGGAGTCACTGCGCTCTCTGTCCCCACGTCCTTTCTCTCTCCGGCTGGTTCCAATTCTTTGTCTGTCAGTGCTTTAGTCAGCTGATACTATTTAAAGCACAGTTTGAAAGTCAACATCTGTCAGTTTCAATGCTGGTTCATGAGGTGATTCCGCCTTGACCAAACACGCCTAGACCCAATCATGACAGACATGCTCAAGTATTTTGCGAGTTGTTTACATTTTGTTATGGGCAGTCCTAACATTGAAAGTCCTGAAACCACTCTTTTATGAACTATGCCTAGTGAACCTATTACAAGAACAACCACTTTCGTGCTAAATCCGGCATCACTAAGAGCATAGCAAAGAGGCATGTACTTTTGAAATTTGCCCTCATAGCATGTTTGTATGAATGTGTCAAATGGGTTTGAAACCTCGATGACGAATGCCACCGAGTTTCGATGGTCGATGAAGCATAGATCAGGTTTCAGCCTTGGTAGATCTTCAACACCCCGTTTATAGAGACAGGCCTATTTTGAAAAACATCCACAAAATCCGTCGCAATGCATTTCTGTAGCTCCTTTCTGATGATCTCAACGCATCTGTCGTGTCTTTGTGTGTAGAGGCCCCTCAGTTGACGACATCCATTCAAGGCATGGGAGTTTGTGTCAGAACGAAACCCGCACAAAGCACACTCTCTCCGGTAAGTATCAGGATAGTAGATGTTGTTGTTCACTGCATTGGTCTCCAGCAGCTGTAGACGTCCCTTGTTGATGAACCTGGTTATTTGGTCATTGACGTTGGTGTTGGTGAGGTGTCCTATGGAGTGGGTCATTGCCGCATCCGGAATTGCAACCCGGATGATTCTCCCTTGTTGTTGCAGCTGCTGAAAATGGTGCGTATCTTTGTCCATTTGCATTCTTTTGATTGCGCTGTACAATTGTTTAGAATTACTGTAGCGCATTTGAACTACTCCATCCTCAGAAGCTGGGAGTACTACTCCGAAACTGTCGCTGTTTTCATCGAATTCCAGCCTTAGATCCAGTCGCACACACAGCTCATGGAGCTCAACGAAGGAGAACGTGACCAGTTGACCTTACTGCCTTTCCTTAACTTCCCTTCGGAGTCTGTGGCATATCCTCCAAAATTGCTGTCGTCTGGATCTGCGTGAGGCACTTTTCTCTTTTCCATGTGGAGATGGAAACTGTTGCGCGCTACCATTCTGACATGTTGGTCATCACTGTTCAGAACAGAGATCAGGAATGAGATGCGTTTGGCGTAGTACATGTACTTGGTTTCAACAGACCAAGGCCGCCTTGTTTTCGGGGAAGGAACATGTGTGCTTGATTGGTAGAAAAGTTTAGCTTGAGATGAATGCGAACAAAATCAACTATCTTATCTTCCAGAATCTTCAGAATTTTTTCTGTGAATTTTGAATTGCTGTAATAAAAGCTCAATTTTGAAGAAGCCATGATGTTTACAGCATCATCAATTTCTTGCACAATGGTAAAGGTGAAGCGATTTTTTTTCTAGCGTTCTTTCGAATTCCTCGCTCGCCTGTGCTAGTTGCTCTTTCTCAGAAGTTCCAGTCAGATTTGTTTGAAATCCAAGATACTGATACATACATACATACACACACATACATACACACACACATACGTACATACATACATACATACAGACAGACAGACAGACAGCCACGATGAAAAAGCTTGAAAGAGGAGCTCCTGCACAAGAGTTAGCATATTAGAATTTGATGAACACAGTAAGGGGGATGTGTGTGTGTGTGTGTGTGTGTGTGTGTGTGTGTGTGTGTGTGTGTGTGTGTGTGTGTGTGTGTGTGTTTTCATGCAATCTGATTTTGACTGTGTTTGGAGCAATCTTTTACAGCCGTCAATACATTATGTAGGAATGTCATTTGCAATGCTCTTTTCGTCAAACGTGGCAACATGACACTGAAACTAGCAGTAAATGTTTTTTTTTTGTTTTTGTTTGTTTTTTTTTTTTGTTTTTTTTTAATACAAATTTCATAAATCTGATTTTGAGGAGGAGAAATCTATTTCTAGCTTACCAGATATTTATATTTACCCTCTTATCGAATTTAGATGTTCTAATAATAAATTTCCAGTCGAAGTAGATCGTCGATTTGCTATTCCACAAGAAGAAAGGTTATGTAATAAATGTGACATGTCTGCAATAGGTGACGGATTTCATTTTGTCACGGAATGTTCACCATACGTGACTTTGCGCAACACGTATTTGCAACAAAAAAAAAAAAAAAGATTTCTCTCCCCAAAATCTGTCCGTAATGTTTGTCAAGTGAGGTCTTGTACTAATCGAAAACAGCGGGGGAAGGGGGGGAGGGGGGGGGGGGAGGGCTGCTGTGGCAAACACAAAGACTATATGACGAATCGAATAAGCGGCCTCATAACACAGGTGTGTTAGTCTGTTCAGTTATTCTGTTATTTGTTCACGAGAGCTTTCTATGTGACCGAGTGCCTGTATGACATGTCTGTGCTGGTGCCTGTGTGGTCTTGTACAGTTTGGGAGAATATGTATAATATGCAGACGTGCCATCATTGGTATAACTTATAATTGTCAAATGTGCATCATTAACATAACTGTTTATCGATCCTTCTTAAGTTACATTTCATTAACATGTAATCACCTTCTTCATTTTACTTCGAAATCGATAACACGTGTTATAACTCACAAGTGTGTAAGATTAGCGTGTCGTGTTATTTATTTTCTACCACAGCTTACGCCATTACTATGCATTATTATTCAATGCATTATCACTCAATGCATTATTCATTCAATGCATCATCATACAATGCATTATTATTCTCTGATATTCTCATCAACAAATATCATCAGTCACAAGTGGACACCAATAACACGTATTGTCAGTCAAATTGTATCCTCACCCTCAAGGACTTTGCATAACTAGAACTCATAAGTGTTCCTAATGAAAATAAATCACCACTGGCAAGTAGGCCTATACATTAGGAAAATATATTACCATATATATATCAACAATTATTATATGTCATGTATGCCAGCCACCGTGGCTAAGTGGTTAGCATCGCCGATTGGGAGGTCGTAGGTTCGATTCCCATCAGAATCATGTGGGATTTTTCTGCCCCGATCAGCTCCTACCCAGAGTTGAGTTTGCTACGGACTCAGCTGGGAAGACTGGGACCACACAGTCGAGTTTCATCCACTTACTGGATGTGTCTCTGAGCGTGTTGCCCAAGTTTCATGACCAACTCTGCAGGCGTCTGTATCTCTCGGGCTTGGTTGACGCGGGGATATATTATGAAAAGAAGCGTAGAGTACAGCAGTCTCAGACGGGAATGGAAATCTTCATCATCCTCATTCTCATCGATCAGTATAAAAATTATCTCAAATTCTGTGGCCCTTCATGTCCTGCTCTCATGGTGACCTCAGTTTTGATGTCCTCTCCACGTCTGTGGCCTTGGTTTGGTTCCGTCGGGGTCACGGTATCACCGAATCCATGGGGGCTGTCGTTGGACAGGCGTGATAGCACCCCCTCCGGAGGGAGAGCCCCACTCACGCCGGCTCTGCGAGTAAGCAATGATTGTCGTCAATAGGAGGCTTAGTAGGTTGTGTCCTGCGTATGCTGGATCAGAACAGGGCGCCACTGAACACCACCGAAGTGAGTCGGTAGTAGTGCAGTTTCTCCTCCGGTGGGTTGCCTCTTGACGACTTGATATTGACTGTTCCCTGTGTACCGGGGCTGCGGCGGGACTGACCGGGCTGTGGCTGTGGAAGGGGTGTGGCTGTGGACGGGGATTTGAGGGTGGGGGGTGTCAGAATGAGCGGTGTGGGTAAAACGCCACTGAGGTGGCACAGAAGATGGGACATCGAAAAAGAAGTGCCATGAACATACATAATCAGTCACAGAATTACCACCCACAAGCACACATTATCAGCATGATTTAGTAGCATAGGTCACGAACATATGTGATCAATCACAAGTTTACATTATTAACATATTTGGTTTCCCCCCGTACAGGTCCTTGAAATCATGTTGTTTACAGCATAGGATTTATGCATTAATTAAATTCGGGGCGCGCGCGCGCAAACACACACACACACACACACACACACACACACACACACACACGCACACGCGGCGCGCGCGCGTGCAGACATGCACACACACACGCATGCACGCACGTGCGCACACGCGCGCGCACACACACACACACACACACACACACACACACACTCACTCACTCACCTTTTATACACCCCCTTCCCTCCACCCGCCGTCATGTTCAGTTGAAAATAATTTTTTTGTTAATAATTTGCTATTTTGTATCGAGTGTATGTGTTTGAATTGGTATGCAAGCAGTCCTTTTTTTTTTTTTTTTTTGTAACATACTTCTTCCTCTGATTGTTTTTCCTCTTTCTCCTTGCTTCTTCGTGTTCCCTTTTCTTTCTTTCTTTCTTTCTTCCTTCTTGTGCCGTTCACGCATTCAAAATGTTCTCAGTGGAGTCTCTTTGCTGGAGCACGCTCGCCCCCCCCCCCCCCCCCCCCTCCACTCCCCCCCCCCCCCCCCCCCCTCTCTCTCTCTTTCTCTGTCTGTCTGTCTGTCTCTCTCTCTTCCACACAGACAGAAAGAGACCGAGAGAGACACAGAGAGAGACACAGACACAGACAGGCAGACAGACAAATAGCTAGACTACAGGCAGACAGACAGACAGACAGACAGACAGACAGACAGACACACAAACAAATAGATAGATAGATAGATAGATAGATAGATAGACAGACAGACAGACAGATAGATCGATAACAGCCTATAGGACCCCTGATGTAATAAGTCAGCTTCGACATGATAAGTTTGATCAGTCTCCGGTGCTTTACATTGCCTTGGAAACCACTTAGACATAACGAGTTTGATCAGTCACACGTGGCTGCTTGTTCATCAGTCTCTGGTGTTCTTCATTGCCTTGGAAATCACTTACACATGACGAGTTTGATCAGTCACACGTGGCTGCTTGTTCATCAGTCTCTGGTGTTTCTTCATTGCCTTTGAAATCACTTACACATGCCGAGTTTGATCAGTCACACGTGGCTGCTTGTTCATCAGTCTCTGGTGTTCTTCATTGCCTTTGAAATCACTTACACATGACGAGTTTGATCAGTCACACGTGGCTGCTAGTTGATCACACTCCGGTGCTTTTTATCGCCTTTGAAATCACACGTGGCTGCTTGTTGCTTGCCCCGTAGGATGACGTCATGAAGGGAATCATCCTAACGTTGCTGAATCGTCATGAAGTAGGATGACGTCATGAAGGGAATCATCCTAACGTTGCTGAATCGTCATGAAGTAGGATGAAGTCATGAAGGGAATCATCCTAACGTTGCTGTAACGTCATGATGAAGTAGGATGACGTCATGAAGGGAATCATCCTAACGTTGCTGAAACGTCATGATGAAGTAGGATGACGTCATGAAGGGAATCATCCTTACGTTGCTGAGACGTCATGATGAAGTAGGATGACGTCATGAAGGGAATCATCCTCACGTTGCTGAAACGTCATGATGAAGTAGGATGACGTCATGAAGGGAATCATCATCCTCACGTTGCTGAAACGTCATGAAGCATAGTCTGTCTGCTCATTCAGCAAATGTTCTCACCAGGTTGTGTCAGCTCTCTAGCGTTCTTCAGGGCAGAATCTGCCTGCTAGTCTTCCGGGTCCGCTGGGGCCACGCATTTCTGAGAGCTGGAAGAGTAAGCTTATGTGCGCCACTTGGTCTGGGTCATTGACTTTTCTTGCTCTGAAGTATAATTCAGTGCATCACTGGAAAAAAAAAAAAAAAAAGTTGCGTGCTTCTGCTTAGCTTCATCACGAACAGGGATTTCTGTGCCGGTCAGTTGAGAATGTCCATAGGACTGCGCGTTTCCTCGGCGATGGTTGCCTTCGGACGTGATCGCTGATACGCGCTCATCAGTTGAGAGCCTGCTACAGGTGTCGAAGACTTTTTGCACCGAAACGTTTTGCTGCGAGTGTGGCATAGCAGCGGACGCCAAGGGAGAGGTGAGGTGGCAGCTCCCCTTTGAAGGACGCCGATGTGAGAGGTCAGTTTCAGAGGGCGCAGTGATCCTTCCAGCCATGTGCGTGACGGCGGGTCTAGCGCACACACGCATCCATGCACGCACAGAAGGTACAGAGGGTCCATTCACATAAGCTTTGCTGAAAATGATGCGATGTAAATCTCTCTCTCTCTCTCTCTCTCTCTCTCTCTCTCTCTCTCTCTCTCTCTCTCTCTCTCTCTCTCTCTCTGTTCCCTTCCTACTGATTTTTTCTTTTTTTTACCAGAAAGTGATAAATGAGAGATATGTTTACCCCTGGCTTTATTAATGATTGTAATTATATCATGATGAATGAATGTTGTGGTCACTGATTTTATCAGCGCATTGTCACTGATTGATTGATGTCATGATAATTTTTTGTTTCTTGAAACACGACGACTACACGGTGATAAAGAAGTGTCCTGATTACTTTTGAATTATATTGATGTGTATGTTGCAACTTTTTAAATACAAATTTCATAGTAATGTTTGACATACAAATATATTTGGATTGGAAAAATTAAAATACTCTCTCTCTCTCTCTCTCTCTCTCTCTCTCTCTCTCTCTCTCTCTCTCTCTCTCTCTCTCTCTCTCTCTTCGTATATTTATGGTTACTTATTGATGTAACACCACTTGGTTAATAATTCTAGTCTTGTATTGTATGATTAGTTCAAAAAAGGAGGGGGGGGGGGGGGGGGGGGGGGGAGGGGGGGTGTTATGATTATGATGGCATCTCTCTCTCTCTCTCTCTCTTTGTTATTTTTTTTTATTAATGCTATTAAATTGTTATTCTCATTTTTTTGTTTGTTTATTATTATTCTTATCTTTTGTTTTGTTTTCATTTCTCTTCTATTTTCATTTGATGTTCCTCTATGATTACATGACCGCGTTGCTGCTGCTTCTTTGCTTTCTACATTTAATTGATTTCACTGCATGTTGTAGTCCCTACTCTGGGCGAGGACTGGATGTAAAAAAGCACGTCAGTGCTTATCTATTATCCTCATAAATAACGAATTTTGTCTTGTCTTCTCTCTCTCTCTCTCTCTCTCTCTCTCTCTCTCTCTCTCTCTCACACACACACACACACACACACACACACACACACACACACACACACACACACACACTCACACACACACACACACACATGCACATGCACATGCACATGCACACACATGCATGCATACAAACATCACGATAAGTGTTATGATTATTGATGCTAGGCCAACTGATAAACTGATCGTAGTACTGTTCGTTCTCGCCTTGCTTTGTGGCTACATCATGCAAATGTAAAAAAAAAAAAAAAAAAACGAAAAAAAAAAAAAAAAAAAAAAAAAAAAAAAAAAAAAAGAAAAAAAAAAGAAAAAAGAAAAAAAAAAAAAAAAAATGATATTCTTGATGCATTTTAGTTGACTAATTGTCATCCTTTCCAGCTTTGTATGTTCATATTTTACAAAAGGAATATAACTCTCTCTCTCTCTCTCTCTCTCTCTCTCTCTCTCTCTCTCTCTCTCTCTCTCGATTACAACAGAAGGATCGCATATTCTGTCTGTGTGTGATTATTTCTTTTCCTTCTTTGAAACCGATTTTCTTTATTCTTCCGTGTTGTTTCAATCATTTTGTTATTTATTTATTTATTGATTTACTTATTTTACTTTAAATTCATCTACGCTTCAATGTTAATGGAGGAACAGCTCGTCAATTTTTTAATGCATTTGTGTGAAGATATGAGTGTTTGTTAAAAGTTTGTAAGTTTTAGTCGCTAGTTATGCTCAGTTAGTCCCTTAGCGGGGCATGGGCCGGATGAAAAAAAAAAGCATGTGTTTGCTTATCTGTTACCGTTGGAAATAAAGATTATCATCATCATCATCATCATCATCATCATCTGTGTGTGTGTGTGTGTGTGTGTGTGTGTGTGTGTGTGTGTGTGTGTGTGTGTGTGTGTGTGTGTGTGTGTGTGTGTGTGTGAGCCGTGTAGCGTTCACGTTCAAACAAAACATATACAGCAAACACTTGGAATATTTGGACCGTTAAGCTGCAAACATAGGCCTAATGCCCAATTCCTGCGGGTCAATGGTCCATACAAACACGGCGTGTTCAAGTTGCTGTTTTTGATTGTGTTTGATTGTGCTTGTTTCTTACTGCTTAAAAAAAAAAAAAAAGTCCCTATACGAAATCTGCGCTGTTCGATCGGATTGTGGATCAGTTTCAACACACACACACACACACACACACACACCATCATTGAAGATCTCCATCCTGCGTCTAGTAACGACATAACGCACCTTTTCACAAATCAGTCGGTCACACAGTGGTATAACAGACGAAGGAAAAAACTATTCGGCGTGGTTGTGTTGTTCTTGGGTTGAGCCACAGATAATTTTCGTTAAAAAGACTTTTGTTTTGCAGTGCTTTTCCCCTTGCACGTTCGGTCTATTTCGACGAAGTTCGTGAAGCAATAAACTTTGCAGTCTGCTACGATCGATGGCCGAACCAATTTGAGTAAGTAAACAAACAAAACGTATTCTTTGTCTGAGGTGTGGAAATAATGAGCCGATCAGGTCTCTTGCTATCATGAATTACTTTTAAATGACAATCAGCAGGAAGTTTGATTCGAATCGGTTATCTTTTACACCGAGTTCAGCCGTAATTCCATGACTTCCGTAGGACCGAGGGACGGAGTTGGCGCGGCTTTCTAAGTCTTGTTTCATGTCCAGTTTCTGCGAGCAAGGGTGAGATCAACAGCTTGCGCAATGTACCGCCAGGGTTTCTGTGTAGTTAAGAGCACATTATTTATAATAGCTTTCACTGATTCATCGAGGCCACAACTGACCTAGTTTTTGACAACTGCGCATTCAACACCTGTACTTTATCGGAAATGAAATGAGGCAGGGAAACAGCAAACAACAAACAGTAAACAAGTGGAGTAGTCTTTGCTCCCATAAGGAAACCTAACACAGAGTAACTTTTATTCAAGACTGGCACAGCCTTTTAAACTTGAATAAAGTCAGACAAATACAAAGACGAACAATCTAATAGTGGGGGAAAAAAAGCGCGCAGGCCAACAACTAAATTGTCTTCATAGTAAGAATATGATGAGTTTTCCGACCCAGCGGACGAAAGGCCTCGGAGCAGGCAATACAAATATATCTGCCTTTAAAAGGGATTGCGATGGTTCCTTATGCAGCCAGAGAAGAGTTTTCATATTTTCTTAATTTCATGTTCCCAGTTTTTACATCTTCAACCTCCTGCTGCCCCCCCCCCCCCCTCCGCCCTCCTTAAGTTCAAAGTTCTACCAAGTCATTACTATGAAGACAATTTAGTTGTTGGCCTGCGCTTGTTTTTTCCCCCACTATTAGATTGTTCGTCTTTGTATTTGTCTGACTTTATTCAAGTTTAAAAGGCTGTGCCAGTCTTGAATAAAAGTTACTCTGTGTTAGGTTTCCTTATGGGAGCAAAGACTACCCCACTTGTTTACTGTTTACCTGTACTTTAAACAAAAAAAGTATTTGGCAGAGGGGACGTATATAGGCCGCGAGGCCAGGCTTTTGAGCCAGTCCCTAGTACTACTACTACTACTGCTACTACAAATACTTGATTCGGAGTCAGGAAGTTTAGGAGCGTTAACATTTTGTTTTGGCTACGTCAACGAGAAATCACAGCGTGTGACTAGACCATATACGCCACACCACATCTAATAAGTTTTGAGACCACAGTGTGCACATTTGGAGCTTACGAGTAAATCAATTTATGACTGAGATGAGAGAATTTACGAAGAGGGTATCGTGGCCACGATTTAGCAGATGTCGGACCAGCGCATTGCGTCAACACTGTGAACATACACTGTAGAGAACTGATACATGGCATAGCATAGACCGATGTTATGGATGAGACATATATGGCACATATGGTGCTATTCATCCTGGGCACTGATGATGGTCAATGGCACGACCTGTCAGCGTGGGGCAGGATTTAGCCCCCACCAGGAAGAATTTAGAAGCAGAATGACAGATCAATACAGGTTCCATTTCCATCTGTAACCAGTGGTAGTGCATGTCTTGTCAAACAGTGGCAAATGTTAGAGCCAAGGAATAGTTGTAGCACTCTCTCATTACTCTGAACCACACGCATTCAACAGGTGACAAAGCTGAGGCATGTGACGGATGTAGGCCCACTTGTTTTACTGTCTGACATGCATTAGAGACCACAGCTTTGTTTTAACCTGCTTGAAATTCCGTTGTAACCAGGACGTACATATTTTCCAAAGTATGGGTGGGCTGTCAGCACAAGCTGCAAATGAAGGTATTTTCATCTCCCCCACCACAGCCTTCAGTCTCGCCCCCCTGTCCCTAAAAGAACAACAAACAACAAGCAGTGAAAATAAAGAGTGACTTTGGGGGAAAAAAATGTGAAAGACAAATACTCAAATAGATATGACAGCAATGGCAAGCAGATAACACGCCTAGTACGGCAGATTTGGACTTGGGGCAAGGCATGGAACCCATGTTCCCCGAGTCTGGGGGTTGATTTTTCAGCCAGATGGGATGGGATTTTTCCCTTGGCAGTCATGCATGTGCAGACTCCATTCTGTGCCTAGCCCATGGGATGAAGTTCGGATGTGAGTGTATGCATCTATGGAAAATCATCCACACATCCTAGGCCTAAATGAAATCCCACTCCACCTTTGAGAAGAGCTGGCCATTGGAAATGGGTGAAATTAATAAAAAACACACATGCACATGTGAGCAGGATCTTATAGTTACAAAGCTGGTTGCCTTACCAAGCGAGAGAAAAGATGACAATGGGAGAGGTGGGGGGGGGGGGGGGGGGGGGGGGGGGGGGGGGGGGGGGGGATTGTAGGAGAGGGTCCAATTTTGAAGTTTTTTTACTGTTTGCAGGGCTATATTGTTTTGGCCAGATCAATATGTCAATAGAAATGATTGAGAAGACCTTTGACTAAATATTTTAATCTACATACTTGAAAGCTTTGAATAATGAGTAAGACTAGCACTGATTTAATTGAACAGTGTCAGTCGATAACATTTTCAATGGACTTTCATTTATCTAGTAACATTTAAAACAAATCTGACCAAAAAAATTCTAACAGGGCACAGTAATGTTGTCTAATTTAAGGAAAATGTCACATACTAAGAGAATTTCTCAGTTGGAATTCTTTTCTTGTTCAGCCCATAACAGAGGTTTATTACTATTCTAATTTTGTTTTTCATCCTTCACACCACTACACTGGCATTTCTCACGCTGTTAATTGCGGCTTCCCTTTCCATAGACATTGGCATTACTCCCATGCTGTTCATTGCGGCTTCCCTTTCCACAGACATTGGCATATCTCCCACGCTGTTCATTGCAGCTTCCCTTTCCATAGACACTGGCATATCTCCCATGCTGTTCATTGCGGCTTCCCTTTCACAGACATTGGCATTACTCCCACGCTGTTCATTGCGGCTTCCCTTTCCAGACATTGGCATTACTCCCACGCTGTTCATTGCGGCTTCCCTTTCCAGACATTGGCATTACTCCCACGCTGTTCGGCTTATTTCCAGTTGGCATTCCCCACGCTTTCATTGCGGCTTACCTTTCCAGACATTGGCATTACTCCCACGCTGTTCATTGCGGCTTCCCTTTCCAGACATTGGCATTACTCCCATGCGCTGTTCATTGCGGCTTCCCTTTCACACAGACATTGGCATTACTCCCACGCTGTTCATTGCGGCTTACCTTTCCACAGACAATGGCATTACTCCCACGCTGTTCATTGTGGCTTCCCTTTCCACAGACATTTGGCATTACTCCCACGCTGTTCATTGCGGCTTCCCTTTCCACAGACATTGCTGTTACTCCCATGCTGTTCATTGCGGCTTCCCTTTCCACAGACATTGCTGTTTCTCCCAGGATGTTCATTGCGGCTTCCCTTTCCAGTTTCTACAGACATTGGCATTACTCCCACACTGTTCATTGCGGCTTCCCATTCCACAGACGCCAGCATTACTCCCACGCTGTTCATTGCGGCTTCCCTTTCCAGTTTCTAGAGACATTGGCATTTCTCCCACGCTGTTCATTGCGGCTTCCCTTTCCACAGACATAGCCCATTTGGTCATGAGGCAACCTACCAGCGGAGATGCTGCACTGTTACTGAGCCACTTTGGTGGTGTTCAGCGTTGCCTGTTTATTGAAGCACTTTGTTTACTGAGCCACTTTGGTGGTGTTCAGCGTTGCCTGTTTATGTGATGGGAATATGACCCAACACCATCTGCCCCCGTGCGACCTTTCCTCCCTTCTCCCTGCCCCCCTAGCCCCCCCCCCCCCCCCCCCCCCCCCCCCCCCCCCCCCCCCCCCCCCCCTCCCTTCTTATGACACTACTTACATAGTCCTGGAGCCAGCCTGAGTGAGCATCCTCCCCCCCCCCCCCCCCCCCTGTCTCAAGAAGAGCCACAGTGTTTTGTTCATCAACAGTACTCACAAACTTTGTCATGCCAGTGACCTTAACATGAACTCACCGAGGGAATAAGCGTGGAGGTGAAATTGAAATTGAGATCACTGTGTCACGTGAGCAAGGTACAAAGAGCTACACAATATGACTTTTTTTTTTTTCTTCTTTTTCAAATACTGATCGATGAGGATGATGAAGATGATGAATTTGAGTTCCATTCTGGTCAGAGATCAAATGTCAGGGTCTTACTCTGTCAACCAGGCCCAAGAGATACAGGCACCTAGTACATGCAGAGTTGGTCAAGAGATTTCAACAACACTCTCAGAGACGTATCCGTTCAGTGGATAAAACGTGACCTTGGGGGTCGGGTTTTCTGTGTTGAGCCAGCACCAAACTCAGCTCTGGGCTGGAGCCAGTAGGGGCAGAAAAACTCCACACTCAATGGCTGTGATGGGAATATGACCCACAGTCTCTCAGCTGTCAATCCCTCATCACCAACCTGTTAATCCCCATCATCAGATTGTCAACCCCCATCACTAACCTGTCAGTCCCGTCACTAACCTGTCAGTCCCCATTGCTAACCTGTCAATCCCCATCACTAACCTGTCAATTCCCATCGCTAACCTGTCAATTCCCCATCCCTAACCTGTCAATCCCCATCGCTAACCTGTCAATCCCCGTCACTAACCTGACAACCCCCATCACTAACCTGTCAATCCCCATCACTAACCTGTCAATCCCCATCACTAACCTGTCAATCCCCATCGCTAACCTGTCAATCCCCATCGCTAACCTGTCAATCCCCATCACTAACCTGTCAATCTCCATCGCTAACCTGTCAATCCCCATCACTAACCTGTCAATCTCCATCGCTAACCTGTCAATCCCCATCACTAACCTGTCAATCCGCATTGCTAACCTGTGAATCTGTATCGTTAATCTGTCAATCCGTATTACTAACCTGTCAGTCTGCATTGCTAACCTGTCAATCCGCATTGCTAACCTGTCAATCTGTATCGCTAACCTGTCAATCCGCATCACTAACCTGTCAATCCCCATTGATTCAATGCCTTCTTTCTTGTGCTGTCCTGAACACAGAAGCGATCAAAGCTAAGTGCATTTTCGTTATTTGTTTCATGTTTGTTGCACCTGAAGAAGACCTAAGAGGTCGAAACGCATTGTGGTTTGTTTTTGTGACTCGTTTGTCCACGTTTCTCTGGGCGGTTCGCTGACATTTATTTAAGATCTGTCAATCCCCATCGCTAACCTGTCAATCCCCATCGCTTCCCCCATCGCAGACCTGTCAATTCCCATCCCTAACCTGTCAATTCCCTAACCTCACCCATAACCTGTCAATCCCCATCGCTTGCCCCATAACCTGTCAATTCCCCTTTAACCTGCAATTCCCATCCCTAACCTGTAACCTGTCAATCCCCATCATCGCAGACCTGTCAATCCCCCTAACCTCAATAACACTAACCTGTCAATCCCTTTCACTAACCTGTCAATTCCCATCGCTAACCTGTCAATCCCCTGTCGCCATGTCACTAACCTGTCAATTCCCGTCGCTAACCTGTCAATACCCATCACTTGCTACAGCGTCACTGCAGCTGGTTCAGTAATTTTATTGACTCTGATCCAAAGTGCTTTTTGTTTGTTTTTTTGATTTGATGACAAATAAACAATAGTATGTGAACACAACTGAGTTTATTTACATGAAAAAAAAATGAAGGGGAGAATGGAACCAATTTCTGAAAGGCCATGAGATCTGGGCTGTGAAATATATAGTATCCTTTGTGCTTTCTTGTTGTTGTTGTTGTTTATTTAAACCTTTTTTTTCATCATCATTACATTTCCCATTTTCTCTTTACCATCTGAGACTGTTTAAACTGTAAAAAAAAAAAAAAAAAAAAAAAAAAAAAAAAAAAAAAAAGAACATCAAAAGTAAAAAAAAAAAACAACTGTACAAAATAAGATCATGAAACAGCAATTACAGGATTGTGCCAACTGGGCTTAACATAAGAATTCGTACAAAATTAAAAGAGACATGGTATCCTGGAATATGCACTTTGAAGCATCCTTTCTAAATTCTGACAAATCGGAATCAAAGTAGGGGCAAAAGTATAGAACGTGTGTTGTTGTACAATTATCAAGGGCGCCGCAAGCACATCGAATATTCTTGACATATTTTGTTCTGAATGCATTTATTTTCAACCGAAATAAATAAGGACAGGAGTTGTTACTGTGTCTTGGATATAATCCTATATTTGTATACGGTTTTTACTGGATTTACTGAGGAAGCCCTTTTTAAAAGATTACTTGCTCGAGAGTTCGTTTAATTTCAGATATGATTCAGCACGATTTTTTGAATTTGTAGATTCTAAAGCTTGAAGAACTGACTTGGAATCTACACAGAAGAGAATACCATAAAAGTCAAATGATAAATCATTTATGTACTTTACGGCCATTAATATTGCTATTAGTTCGGCTGTAAAGATAGACAGATTTGCCCCAAGATGAAAGGACTTTTCAATTTTTAAAAAATGGGATGACAAAGCCACAACCAGCATTATTGTTTAATAGAGACCCAACAGTATAGACTTTTACGAAGTGACGATAACAATCATTGATATGTGATTTTGCTTCGCAAGCTAGAATATTAGTGTGTGTGTGTGTGTGTGTGTGTGTGTGTGTGTGTGTGTGTGTGTGCACGGCTATTTCTGTGTGTGTGTGTGTTTGTGTGTGTGTGTGTGTGTGTGTGTGTGTGTGTGTGTGTGTGTGTGTGACTGTGTGACTGTGTGTGTGTGTCTGTGTCTGTGTCTGTGTCTGTGTCAAAATGCATGTCTGCATACATTGACTTAAAGTTCTGCAGTCTATGTGCTGTGCATTTCTGTCTCTTCCAGACTCTAAGGAGCAAAGTGCCAGTGGTGACAGGAGGGGCCCAGGCAGCACCATCATGCCATTCCTTTTCACGTCCGTGAAGAAGTTCAATGGTCAGGACTACCAAGGCCTGAAGAAGGAGGCCAAGAAGAAAGGGTCATGTTCATGGACCCAGAGTTCCCGCCTGATGATCGATCCCTGTCCTCCACCCCGGGCAAGTTTGGCAACGTGGTGTGGAAACGTCCCAAAGGTGAGTGACAAGAGATTTTCTTTAACACTATAAGACTACTTCTGTATGTGTTGTATTTTGTGTGAATCATGTCATGTCTCAAACACAGAGACTTGTACACGATCTGGAAGATCCAATGTCAAGAGTACTGAGTCGTAACACTACAATCTGGAAGATCCAACATCAGAGTACTGAGTCGTAACACTACAGTCTGGAAGATCCAGTATCACAGTACTGAGCTGTAACACTACAGTCTGGAAGATCCAATATCAGACTGGGTAGTCAAAAGCTGTAAAGGTCACCCACTGTGTCGAGCAGCTCGATGCGCTACTACATCGCACCAACTGTGACGTTCCAAGCTCTGGCACTACGCTGTCGAGTGTTGGCCAGTCTGGTAACACTACAGAAAAGGTGTGAAGGGAAGGGAGGCAATCTGCAGCCAGAGGCTGACAAATGCAGCTAGGTTGTCCTGCCGCTGCCATGGGTGGGAGTGGAGGGAAGTGCATTTTGCATCGCTGATGGATGTAGACTGGCCGACACTCGACAGCGTAGTGCCAGAGCTTGGAACGTCACAGTCGGTGCGATGTAGTAGCGCATCGAGCTGCTCGACACAGTGGGTGACCTTTGCAGCTTTTGACTACCCACTTCTGATCAGGCCAGTCTCTCGGTCTCACACAGCCCGTTAGGTTTCACAGAGGTTTATGTCTTCAAAGAGTATGGGTCGTGGAAAACCTGCAAGATCAGCAGAGGTCAAGACATGGTGAAGCCTCTATGAAATGTTTTTGGTCATGAGAGACCTGCATGGTTAGGAGTGCTAGTCCTCCACATGCATGTTCACATACATGTACGTATATGCACATATGCACAGTCAGCACACCACACATACACACACACGCATACGTGCACACACACACACACACACACACACACACACACACACACACACACACACACATGTATGCACACACACACACACACACACACACACACACACACACACACACACACACACACACACACACACATGTATGCACACACACACACACACACACACACACACACACACACACATGTATGCACACACACACATACACACACACACACACACACACACACACACACACACACACACACACACACATGGGCTTTCTGTCACTTGTGTGCACTCATACACACGCGCACGCACGCGTGTGCGCGCGCGCACACACACACACACACACACACACACACTCACACTTACATTCATTCTCTCTCTCTCTCACACACACACACACACACACACACACACACACACACACACACACACACACACAGTGAAGGGTCAGTGCTACTGTCTGACCAAATAACACTAGCCTTCTCACTGAAGGTGTTTTGGGTGTGTTTGACCCTTTCTTTTTTTATGTGTGTGTGGTTTTTTTTTTTAATGAATTATGTCAAACTGATCTACCAGTCAGCCGGTCAACAACCTCCATCAAACATCCAACCATACAACAGTCCACATACACACATGCATTACCTCCCCCCCTCCTTCCCCCCTCTTAAACAGATGCACGACATCCCCATTTGAAATAAAAAAGAAAAAGAAAGTAAAAGGAAAAGAAGCAGCTGTGTGACTCAATTAACTTGAACCATATATGCTTTTATTCTGTTTGCAGTTTTGATCAGGGTATGGTTTGTCATTCAATCTAATGAGAGTGAGATGTACTTGTCTAATGCAACACGTGTGTGTGTGTGTGTGTGTGTGTGTGTGTGTGTGTGTGTGTGATGCTGTCAGTGTGCGCGCGCCTTACAGATTTTTTTTAGTTTGCACATATTCAGCTAATACTTAAAGACTGGCTAAGAACACTCTCGAGTGAAAAGTGTTAATAATGGAGCACATATCTTCAGTGTGGTTTTATTTGTGCTTTGATGTGTTGATTTTTTTACCTCTGCCAAGTGAGAGCTGAGCTGGGGGGGGGGGGGGGGGGGGGGGGGGGGGGGGGGGGGGGGGGGGGGGGGGGGGGATATATATATTTTCCACTTTTATCTGTTTGTCTGTCTCTGTCTGTCTGTCAGGTCATGCAAACACTACTGAACTGATTTCAGTGAAGTGTGGTTAAAAGATGGGATCAGGCCCTTCAATGAATGTCTGTAAAGTTTTGCGCTGATGCAGGTCAAAGGGCAGATTCAGACTTTCCTCCCATAATATTTCTTTGACATGGTGAGATAGCCGTTTTGGAGGTGTAGGGAGTGGAGAGGAGTGGGTAGTGGTGGTGTTGTTTTTTATTTATTTATTTATTTTTTTTAATGTTTTCAGCTTTTTTTGTTGATTTCTGAAGATGTAATGCATGAATTCAAAAAAAGAAAAAAAGAAAAAAAAAAAGAAAAAAAGAATAAGGTGCAAAATTTACAAACTTGTGAAATTCGGTGTGGAACCAAGTGGCAACCACCTGGACCCAGTGAGCAGAAGGTTGTTAGATCTGGGTGGAGGTCTACATTCTCCTTCATGCCCACAGTCTCAGTTGATTTTTTAGCAGGAGGCAAACACACTGAAAAGTAACAAAGATGCTTAAGAAAATTTAAAGAAAAAGAAAGGATGATTGACTTCCAAGGTCTGATGGCTCTAAGGACAGTTAAACTATTTAGTGGTTGATTTTGTCTCTGGGGTGAGCAGGATGAGAGATGGTGCCCCCCCCCCCCCCCCCCCCCATCCCTCTCCTTCAGCTGACTGTAACCTTTCCCTTCCTGAATCAGGTACCCATCTCCTGCTGGGTGGACCCAGAGGCTTTAGAGGCAAATACACAGGAAAGTGCCACTGGGATGATTCATCAACACTACTGTTGAGATATTGAGGGATTGCAACATAGTGGAAAGTGCCGCTGGGATGATTCATCAATACTACTTTTGTGATATTGAGGGTTGTTTGCAATATAGTGGAAAGTGCCTTTGGGATGATTAATCAACACTACTGTTGAGATATTGAGGGTTTGCAATATAGTGGAAAGTGCCGCTGGGATGATTAATCAACACTACTGTTGAGATATTGAGGGTTTGCAATATAGTGGAAAGTGCCGCTGGGATGATTCATCAATACTACTTTTGTGATATTGAGGGTTTGTTTGCAATATAGTGGAAAGTGCCTTTGGGATGATTAATCAACACTACTGTTGAGATATTGAGGGATTGCAACATAGTGGAAAGTGCCGCTGGGATGATTAATCAACACTACTGTTGAGATATTGAGGGTTTGTTTGCAATATAGCGGAAAGTGCCACTGGGATGGTTTGTCAGCACTGCTGTTGAGATATTGAGGGTTTGCAATTTGCCAGTAATTATCAGTGTTTAGCAAGTTCAGGTAGAGAAATATACCCCAGACAAAAATACCGGCCGCTGATATTATTTTCTCAATTTTAACTTTTGTCAAACGAGATGTTGGTGAAGGGAAAATGGAAAATTGTGTTTGTAGCACATGACTTCAACCGGCTGCTTTGAGTGGGCTACCAGCTTTGTTTGACCTGTTTGTCTTTCACTCTTTAATGCATTGCTTACTAATTGGAAAATTGTTCATTTTAAAAAGAATTATTAGCAAGTCCGCCAAACAACAACCGCACACAAACAAATTACAAGACAAAACAAGACGCGTTTTCGACCTTTAGGTCTTCTTCCGGCAAGAAAAGCAACATTCAGGATAATGAAAACAAAGAACGAGCTATTATTTATCTTCTCAAATTCGGTGCAAGATGAGCGTTGAATGAAAACGAGGCTGTTAGAAAATTTTCTAGTGCAGTCACTGATATTCCCAAAGAATGTATGCATTGTAATGTTGATGTAG
>JADBJO010000664.1:264417-296917 GCA_016801955.1 Conus betulinus | reverse complement strand
CACACACACACACACACACACACTCTCTCTCTCCCTTCACCCCTTCCTTCTCCTCAAGTCTCTCAGTCTCTCTCCCTCCCCCCCACCACCTCTCTCTCTCTCCCTTCATTCCTGTCTCTCTCTCTCTCTCTCTCTCTCTCTCTCTCTCTCTCTCTCTCTCTCTCTCTCTACCTCCTTTGTTTTTTCTTTTTCTTTTTTTTTTTTTTTTTCATAGCAATTAGGCAAGTTGATTCAATGGGTGTCGCCGATCAAAGTAATGTATTGTCTGTGTCATCTTAGGTATTGTCAAGGTCATCGGCATTGCACATCATGTAGCCAGAGGGCTGAAACTCATTTCCTTGCTCAGGTGATACCAGACATCAAGGGTCAGGAGTGGGACCCAGAGAAGGGGGACAACTACCGAGGCATTTTCCGCTTCCAGTTTTGGCGCTATGGGGAGTGGACGGAGGTCGTCATCGACGACATGCTGCCGACAATCAACGACGAGCTGATCTTCATTCATTCCCAGAGTCGCAATGAGTTCTGGTCAGCGCTGCTGGAGAAGGCTTATGCCAAGTAAGGATGGTTTGGGTGTTGTGTGCAGTGAAATAGTCATAGACTGTGTGTTTCGTGAAGGCTTATGCCAAGTAAGGATGGTCTGGTTGTTGTGTGCAGCGAAATAGTCACTGACTGTGTGTTTGGGAGAAGGCTTATGCCAAGTAAGGATGGTCTGGTTGTTGTGTGCAGTGAAATAGTCACAGACTGTGTGTTTGGATGGTTTGGTTGTTTCGTGCAGTGTTTGTGTTTTAGTGTGCAGTATGATTAATGATTGAATGATAAAGTTGTTGACGAAATAAAGATACGGGGCTAGTTCTACTGGCTATGGCCTTCAGGCAGTCACCTGCCCCCCAGAATAAGATGACAAACAAGCCATCCTAAGTCATGTCATATACACACATCAGCCATGTAGCCAACATCACCAATATGCCTAGAGTACGTTTGGTGCATTAGCTGCCTCGCCTGTTCTTTTCTTCATACTTACCTGTCCAAACTCATGCCCTGTCTCCACTAGGCATGGTACCACTATACATCAGGAAATTCTCAAAGTCAACAAAATCAGAATGGATAGCAGGGAGCTTACTCAGCCGTAAACTACCAGCTTGCCTTGTGTGAGATATACAGCTTACAGGGCTACCTGTGTTTGTGTTAAAAAAAAAAAAAGCAGCAATGTTTTTTTTTTTTTTTCGATGTTCTACTGACTGGGAGAACCTTGTAATAGATGACTTGTGGGTTTGTACAGCACACTTTAATCAGTTTGTGGTTAAGTGCATGGTTACCCAAAGCCTATTTCTTAGCTGTATTTTGTATGTGTCATGATGTGCAAAATAAGAGTCAGTACAATGGAGCCCTGAAGTAAAGCATACAGGAATAACATTGTGTTTGCTCTCAGTAAATACCAAAATGAATACCTAGAGAATAAATTCAAATACGACCCCCCCAAAAAGTGAATGGGTAAATAAATATATGAATACTCTGTGCTATGGGGAAATGCAGGAATACTTTAAAAAGATGAAAAGTTTACCAGAAAATTAGTGAAGTGAATTTACTTCAAGTGAATGATTTAGATGAGAAAGAAAGAAAGTAGAGGCTGCAGTGAATAAGTAGACAAACTGATAATAAACCAGTCAAACAAAAAAAAAAATCAAACAACAAACATGAAAAAAAAAAAAAAAAAAAGAAAAAAAAAAAGTAAAAGTCAACCTTTTGACCCAAACGTATTACTGTCCATCTTCACACAGACTGTTCGGGAACTACGAGGCTTTGGCAGGCGGGGAGCTAAGCGAGGCTCTGGAGGATTTCACAGGGGGGCGTGGCCAACACCCCTGGACCTCGTGAAAATGGAGGCGTCAGAAAAAGTGGAGGAGAGGGTGGCACTGTTTGCCCGCTTGCAGAAAGAGATCGATCGGAACTCGCTCATGGCTGCCTCCATCCCGGTGAGTTTTTCAGACTCTAGTGGCTGAAGAGTCATGACAGCTGATCAGATTTTAAGGAGAGTTAAGGTATTTTGTGTAGACTTTGAACCTTTGTGCTGTTATTTCTGTCTGTATTAACTGCCATCACCAGTTGACTACTTTTCTGCGCATTTAGGGTGGCTTACCATTTCAGTTCGATACGAATTTTTGGGGAAAAATTTTTGTGTGGTAAGACATGCCGTTTGAGAACAACAGCTGTAGCAAAAATGCCGCTGTTTAGAAAGCCAGCCTCGATTCTAATCTGTAGAGATGTTGATGTTCTTTCAGCTGGTATTGAGGGTAATTCTGCATGACAGTGTTAGATGAGTGTCAGTTCAACATGATTGTGGACAGTGCAACACCTCCCAGGCTGCTGAATGGACGAAGGCAGCTCAGAAAAGCCAAACAGACTGTATGAATTGGTGTATGCTCACTGGAACCTTCAGGGGTGGTGGGTGAGATGACCAAAGAAGGTAGGAGTTGACGTAGACATCAGAGACAGATTTCGCCAGTACAGGATGAGGTGAACAACCAGCAAGGGTCTGACATCAACAGCAGCACAGACGCAGACATCCGCTCCTGAATTGTTCATACATTTTTGTAGGTAGGTCACAGGCACTGTCTCTGGATGGACATGTCACAACTTAGCAATTATTGTCACCAGCAAGGGACGGACACGTCACAAAACTCAGCAGCAAGGGATGGACATGTCACCAGCAAGGGGGACGGACATGTCACAAAAACTCAGCAATTATTGTCCTCAGCAAGGGACGGACATGTCACAAAAAAACTCAGCAATTATTGTCCTCAGTCCTCAGTCAGCAAGGGACGGACATGTCACAAAAAACTCAGCAATAATTGTCCTCAGCAAGGGACGGACATGTCACAAAAACTCAGCAATTATTGTCCTCAGCAAGGGACGGACATGTCACAAAAAACTCAGCAATTATTGTCATCAGCAAGGGCGACTAGTGGGTGGTCTGCCGTATATGCTGGATCAGAACAGGCGTCACTGAACTGTGCTGAAGTGTGGCCAGCAGTGCGGTGCCTCCTTGAGCTTGAGCTTGCTGTTGTGGAAGTTGTGGCAGGACCAGCAGGGGTGTGACCGTGAACAGGGGATCTCAGAGTGAAGGGCATGGGGGCAATGCCACAGATGACGTGGCACCACAGATGATGTGGCACCACAGATGATGTGGCACCTTAGATGATGTGGCATCACAGATGATGTGGCACCACAGATGATGTGGGACCACAGATTATGTGGCACCTTAGATGATGTGGCACCACATATGATGTGGCACCACAGATGATGTGGCACCTTAGATGATGTGGCACCACAGATGATGTGACACCTTAGATGACGTGGCACCACAGATGATGTGGCACCACAGATGATGTGGCACCTTAGATGACGTGGCACCACAGATGATGTGGCACCACAGATGATGTGGCACCACAGATGATGTGACACCACAGATGAAGTGCCACTGCAGATGATGTGGCACCGCAGATGATGTGGCACCACAAATGATGTGGCACCACAAATGGTGTGGCATCACACCTAGGTGATGAGCATAGAACCAGCAGAAAAAAGAGAAAAAAAAACAGTTAACGTACATGAATATGAAAGAAAGAAAAAAAAAGTAATACATTTTGTATGATCCAGACTTGCTACACTTGCTAGTTTGTAGATTCGTTGGTTTAATTCCTTGTGTTTTAAAAGTTCTGTCACGTTTGTGTGGTGCTCTGAAAAGTTGAATTGGTAGTTGCAGGAATACTAGTTAAAAGAAAAAGAGAAAAAAAGAAAAAAAATTCAGGTAAGAGAGGCACTGGCTTTTTATCTTTTTTTAAATAAGTTTTGATTCTGTCTTATCTTTGTAGTAAGTTTCGATTCTGTCTTATCTTTTTAGCAAGTTTCAGTTCTGTCATATCTTTTTAGTAAGTTTGGATTCTGTCTTATCTTTTTAGTAAGTTTCGATTCTGTCTTATCTTTTTTTTAGTAAGTTTTGATTCTGTCTTATCTCTTTAGTAAGTTTCGATTCTGTCTTATCTTTCTAGTAAGTTTGGATTCTTTCTTATCTTTTTAGTAAGTTTCGATTCTGTCTTATCTTTCTAGTAAGTTTGGATTCTGTCTGATCTTTTTAGTAAGTTTCGATCAAGTCTTATCTTTTTAGTAGTTTGGATTCTGTCTTATGTGAGGCAGAACAAGACAGACAGACTGACATGGTATCTGGTAGCCCAAGCTGTCTGCCCCGTTCCATCATGTTTACTGCCTGGAGATTGAAGAAAATAGAAAAAAGATTTTCCAATGTTCCTGAATAATTAACAGGTTCATTTTGCATTTCTGTGACTGGAGTGACACAATTGGTTGTCACTAGAGACGATTCTGTTGAATTAAAAAGTGAAAAGCTAAAAGTGTCATTTTCTAAAATCAGCCATCTTGGATTTGATTGACGCTTTGATTTTATTTTACTTGTTATGTATGTGTGTTGTGCCTGTTGTGTGTGTGTGTGTGTGTGTGTGTGTGTGTGTGTGTGTGTGTAAAGTTCATGTAACGAGACCTCAAAGGTCTTACTACATCTATTACACACAGAAACACACACAGGCACACGTGCATGCAGACACACACACACACACACACACACACATATGCACGCCCACATAGATAGGCACAAATGTGTACACACACACGCATGCACATGCGCACACAGTGTACATGCAGGATCATGCACGCACAAGCCCAGATGTCATGAACAAGTACACACACGCACATGCACACCACACACACACACACACACACACACACACACACACACACATACATACATACTTGCACACATATATGCATATGGAAACACACGCAAACACCACACACACACATGAGAGTAAGGCACAGGCGCATGCTATGTCAAGTTGATAACCAGGATGTCGGGCTGATGCTCAGGTTAGGCATTTGCTAAATGGTATCCATGAGACCCTTGTGTTAAATCACACACTTTACTTTAGTCATTCATGCACTTACCATCAGCTGTATATTCTGAAACAGTGTGGTCTGCCTTGTGTTAAATCCATTTACTTTATGTCATTCATTCACTTGCCATCAGCTGTATATGCTGAGTGTTGTGAGACCCCTTGTGTTAATCCTTTTACTTTGGTCGTTCATTCACTTACCATCAGCTGTATAGTCTGAGCGGCGTGGTCTGCCTTGTGTTAAATCCTTTTACTTAAATCGTTCATTCACTTACCATCAGCTGTACATTCTGAACAGTATGTGGTCTCAAAACTTAGCAGTACGTGATGTAGCATGTATGGACTAATCCACCTACAGCGACATTTCCTAGAAGAAACTAAAAGTAAACAGAGCCCTGCCAAAAGGCAGGCTAACTCCCTGGTTCTACAGAAGAACTTGCATGGTTTTCACCTTTTCTGATGGTCAGCCCACCTCGGCAGAAGAGATGGAAGCTGTCACAGAGACAGGACTGGTGAAGGGGCATGCGTACGGCATCACCGCCGTGAAGAACGTCCCATTTTGAGGGTTCCGGCCTCTTCCGCTTCTTCAACCGTGAAAAGCTACCCATGATTCGTCTCCGCAACCCCTGGGGAAAGTGCGAATGGAAGGGGGCCTTCAGTGATGGGTGAGGCACTGACAAAAAGATGTCAGACTGTGTATGAGTAGCATTTTCTCAGTATTACGGGATGTTTGTAATTACAGCATTTGTTGATTTTGAAAAAAAAATGTAACCTCAGTTTGTTGGTGAACAAAATGAAGTAAGTTGATGTTTTTGATGATGGGGGGGGGGGGGGGGGGGGGGGGAGGGGGGGGGGTGTTTGTTTGTTTGTTTTTTACTTCTTTTTTTTTTAACAACAATGTTACCATCATTGCTTATGAATGTTATGTCTGTTATGAAAAAAAACGTGCCAAGTTTCAAAATGTAATAGGCATCATACAAACACCGACACGTGGCGTTCAGTTTAGCTCTTGATTTGAGGTGGCAGCTGCTCCAGGTTACAAACAGTGGGTGGAGTCCTGTTGATGTCCTTGAAAGGTTCTTGCTGTTGATGTCCTTGAAAGCTCCTTGCTGTTGATGTCCTTGAAAGGTCCTTGCTGTTGATGTCCTTGAAAGGTCCTTGCTGTTGATGTCCTTGAAAGGTTCTTGCTGTTGATGTCCTTGAAAGGTCCTTGCTGTTGATGTCCTTGAAAGGTCCTTGCTGTTGATGTCCTTGCTGTTGATGTCCTGAAAGGTCCTTGCTGTTGATTCCTTGAAAGGTCCTTGCTGTTGATGTCCTTGAAAGGTCCTTGCTGTTGATGTCCTTGCTGTTGATGTCCTTGCAGAGTGTCCTTGAAAGGTCCTTGCTGTTGATGTCCTTGAAAAGTCCTTGAAAGGTCCTTGCTGTTGATGTCCTTGAAAAGGTCCTTGCTGTTGATGTCCTTGCTGTTGATGTCCTTGAAAGGTCCTTGCTGTTGATGTCCTTGCTTGAGTCCTTGAAAGGTCCTTGCTGTTGATGTCCTTGAAAGGTCCTTGCTGTTGATGTCCTTGCTGTTGATGTCCTTGAAAGGTCCTTGCTGTTGAGGACTGGAAGCATGTGGGAGATCTGATTGTGCAATTAGCAATTTTTTTTTTCAAGAAAATAATTGTATTTGATTATGATTTTCCTCCATCCTGTTTTCTGATTTGACCCCTTCCCCTTGCCGCTGGCGTCTTCTCTGCAGAGGTGTGGTCCAGTCTCAAGAATATTCCTAGGGGAAAAATCGGAAACTACTGTTTTGTGTGTGTGTGTGATTGGCAACCGTGCTTCAGACAAAATTGTGTGGATGTGTGCATGCCCCTGTGTACGTGTGCGTGTGTGTGTGTGTGTGTGTGTGTGTGTGTTTTACAGGTCACCAGAATGGCAGAAGATAACCAAAAATGATCGCCAGAAAATTGGTCTCACATTTGAAGAAAATGGGGAATTTTGGTAAATAATGGAATGTGTGTGAGTGTGAGTGTGTGTGTGTGTGTGTGTGTGTGTGTGTGTGTGTGTGTGTGTGTGTGTGTGCATGTGCATGCCTAGTAATACAACTTCATCCAGTATTATGTTTTGTGTGTGTGTGTGTGTGTGTGTGTGTGTGTGTGTGTGCATGTGTGTGTGTGTGTGTGTGAATACATGTAGAATTTTAGTTCTACATTCTGTGTGTATTCTATGATCATATTGAAAGAGAATTTATTTGATGCATTTATTATTGCTGATAATGCTTGCAATCAGTATTTTCTGTAGTTTGAAACTGCTTACATCTGTGTCTGTGTTTTGTGTCCCCACATCCTCACCCCCCAATCCTCCCCCACCTTAGCAGCAAAAAAAAAAAAAAAAAAAAAAAAAAAAAAAAAAAAAAAAAAAAAAAAAAAAAAAAAAAAAAAAAAAAAAAAAAAAGCGCCTCCCAAATCCCAACAGTCAAACATGAAACATTAACAAACAAACAAAAACCACATTTTGTGGAAGTGTAAAATGTTAGAATGAAAATGGGTAATAAGAAATTTCAGGAATTCCTGAAAATTTTATGCATTTCATGCAGTGACTGATTTTAGTCAGCAGTATTATAACGTCACTAAATTTTTAATGGGCTGGAAGGGGAATTTCAAGAACAAGTGCAAATGGCTTGTTCTGTGATACAGCGAATGTTTACAAATGTTCTTAAATCAGTTCAAGCAAGACAACCGTTGTCTGGTCTGTATGGGCTTAAAATCGGAGAGGAATCTTAACGAACTTCAAACCGCCATTGCTCTCATTTCCTGTGTGCTACAAAAATAGCCTTCACCTTCTCTCCTGATTCCAGGGGGAATAAATGGGGAACCATACTGAAGGATAATTTATTTTTCTTTTACTTATAAAAGAATCATAACACTTGTTGTATAGATTGTCTGACTGCTTTATTGTTAGTTTCTTCTGTTTCATTCTATCTTCTTCCCTTTCTTTTAATTTCAATTAAGATTTTTTTTTTTTTTTTTACACATATTTTTTTCCCTAATAAAATGTAGAGTTTTTCTTTCTCCTTTTGGTATCAGTGTTGACAGTGCAATGCTCCTGATACGCCTCTTGTGTAAATCTTAAGCTGTTGCTTATTGCTGCTTCAGTTTGATAATTTGTTTATATACACATCACTGATCAGTAAAGAAATGAGAGTGCCAGTATACCCACACATAAGAACAATAACAATCCCAGACATTTTGTATCAAACATCAGAACACTAAAATCATCAAGACTATGTCCATTTGTAGAAAACATACAGACTACGCATGGTGTGTAAGGGACTGGTTGGAGAAAAAAAGATGTATAACTGAAAAAAAATGTGTACATTAAAAAAAAAAAAAAAAAAAAAAAAAAGCTAAATTATCTCCCTTTTGACTCCTCGGTGTTGTCAGTCCATCGTTCTCACTGTCTTCGTCTCTGTTGCTCTCCCTCCCTCAACAGTTACCTGTACGATTGTTTGGGCAAGGTCATCGGATTTGTTACATGGGAATCCAACATCGTTTTCTTTTCCTGAATGTCACTATAACATCATTTTGGTATTATGTGCTGCCTGATAGTTTGACACACTTGTGGACAGGTGATATGAATAATGTGTCATATGTATTGTCTGACACACTTGTTGACAGGTGATATGAATAGTGTACCATATGTATAGTTTGACACACTTGTTGACAGGTGATATGAATAGTGTATCAGATGTATAGTTTGACACGCTTGTTGACAGGTGATATGAATAGTGTATCATATGTATAGTTTGACACACTTGTTGACAGGTGATGTGAATAGTGTATCATATGTATAGTTGACACACTTGTTTAGATTCCTTACTGCTAAGGAGGGATCCTAGGTCAGGGACTTGTTGAACAGATTCTAGCATCTGACCGTACACAATTACATCAGTACTGAGGGTGGGAATGTGGCTGGCCATGCCCTCCCCCCCCCCTCCCAGTGGCATTGATTTCTGTATCCTATCCTGTTGATGATGTTTCATCCGGTCACTCAACAAGCTTGACAAGTTTTAGTTCATTGCCTACCATCTATGTCAGCTACAAATCAAAGATTATTGTTGGTTCTTCCTCCAGTGCTGACTGTGCTGATATCGTCTACTAGTACATCAGTCATGATGCTCTTGAAGTGTGTGTTGAAAAGTGAGGGAGACACAGTGTAGCCCAGAAGAACTCCAACTGAAGTAGGGTATTTTTCTGGAATGGCTCCCTGATGGAGCATTGCACTTGTTGCTCAGAAACTCAGGGCCTAGGGGCTGGAAGGTGTTGATCAGCTTTTGCTCAGTGTTGAATTTCTTCATTGTGGCCCACAGTGCCTCCTGCCAGATTCTGTCAAATGCCTTTTTGAAGTCTGACGATATGGTAGACCTCCCACTGGTGCTGAGAGGTGTTTTTTGCAAAGGGTACATAGATGGTACTTCTGCATTTGTGGAATCCATCCAGCCTGTTTTTCAGCAATGATGGAATCTGTGAACAATTGATTTAAATGGTAATATCCTACATTACATGGGTATTAATGTACTATGAGCAAGAGAATCAGTGAAGAATTGATTTAAATGGTAACGTCCTACATTACATTGGTATTAATGTTTTTATGAACAAGAGAATCAATGAACAATTGATTTAAATGGTAACGTCCTACATCACATTGGTACTAATGTACTATGAACAAGAGAATCAGTGAACAATTGATTTAAATGGTAACGTCCTTACCGTACATTGGTATTAATGCTTACCTTGTACTCCAATGATTTAACAAAAAAAACAAACAAAAATCCAATGGTTTCAGGACATCACTGGCTTAAATTTTTCAGTACAATTCCATCCTGTATTGTCTGTACACCCTTGTTCCATTCAGCTTCCAATCTGTTGTAGCCCCTCTCTGTTGATCCTACTGTCTGTGCAGAAATGAGCTGCTGTCCTTGTCTTATCTCTGTGTACAAAATGAGCAACAAGTCTTAATCATTTCTCAGTTGTCCAGCTATTCTGTGTGCTAAAAGAAAACGATTGATAGACTGACCAAGACATTGCCCCCCTCCCCCTCCATCCCCCTCCATGTCTCAGGATGACGTTTGAAGACTTCTGCAAGAACTTCCACCTGACATCCATCTGCCGGGGTCAACACGTCTCTCTTCTCCCTGAAGAAGACCTGGTGTGAGGGCATGGTCCACGGAGCATGGCGGGCACCTGACAGAGCCGGAGGATGCCCGGACTACAAAAGACACATTCCTGAAAAACCCTCAGGTGGTCCATCAAGAGAGCAGGTGTTCAGGATGCAGTCCTAGGTCCATCAAGAGAGCAGGTGTTCAGGATGCAGTCCTAGGTCTATCAAGAGAGCAGGTGGTCAGGATGCAGTTATAGGTCCATCAAGGGAGCAGGTGTTGAGGATGCAGTCATAGGTCCATCAAGAGAGCAGGTGTTCAGGATGCATCATAGGTCCATCAACTGTGCAGGTGTTCAGGTTGCAGGCATAGGTCCATCAAGAGAGCAGGTGTTGAGGATGCAGTCATAGGTCCATCAACTGAGCAGGTGTTGAGGATGCAGTCATAGGTCCATCAAGAGAGCAGGTGTTGAGGATGCAGTCATAGGTCCATCAAGAGCAGGTGTTGAGGATGCAGTCATAGGTCCATCAAGAGAGCAGGTGTTCAAGATGCAGTCATAGGTCCATCAAGAAAGCAGGTAAATCAGGATGCAGTCATAGGTCCATCAAGAGAACAGGTGGACAGGATGCAGTCACAGGTCCATCAAGAGAGCAGGTGGACAGGATGCAGTCACAGGTCCATCAAGAGAGCAGGTAATCAGGATGCCGCCATAGGTCCATCAACTGTGCAGGTGTTCAGGATGCAGTCATAGGTCCATCAAGAGAGCAGGTGTTCAGGATGCAGTCATAGGTCCTTCAACTGAGCAGGTGTTCAGGATGCAGCCATAGGTCCTCAACTGAGCAGGTGTTCAGGATGCAGCCATAAGTCTATCAAGAGAGCAGGTGTTCAGGATGCAACCATAGGTCCTTCAACTGTGCAGGTGTTCAGGATGCATTCAGACTGGCCTTGTTGCCAGTTGTTCTTTCTTTCTTTGTTTTTTTTTTTTTTTTTTTTTCTTTTTGGTGGAAAAAAAGTTACGGGAAGAAAATGGAAGGTTAGAAAAAATATGGGATTAAGCACAGTTGTGACCAACGCCAATAAAACTGTCTTTTTGAGAAATAAGAATCGATTTGAAAACTATCAAGCTTTCGGTACCCATCACCGGTTAGGTGAGGACACGACCTTCTGGTATGAGAGTTTTTTCCCTTGGATTGGGATTTGTTGTTGAAGTCAGATAGCTGTGATCAGGTTTGTTGCTGGTCCGTTCTTGACTATTCTTCGGTGGTTGGTCTGTATCTGTCTCTCTCTCTCTCTCTCTCTCTCTCTCTCTCTCTCTCTCTCTCTCTCTCTCTCTCTCTCTCTCTCTCTCTCTCTCTTTCTTTCTTTCTCTTTCTCTCTCTCTTTCTCTCACCCTCTCTTTTTTCTCTCTCTACTCTCCCTCTCTTTCTCTTTCTCTTTTTTCTCTTTTTTCTCTCTTTTCTCTCTTTCTCTCTTTCTCTCTGAAAGTAATGCTGATGAGTCAGGTTTGAAAATAACTTTGTCAGTGAAAGAACCTACGATTATTGTAAGCAGATATGAAATAAGGCAGGGAACAGTAAACAAAAAACGATTAACAAGTAGGGTAACTCTTGCTCCCACAAGAAAACAAACTCCCAAGACAAAATGCTGCTTACGACGCCGAATCACCTAGCAGACATGACAGCACAGAGCACACACAAACAAACAAGGAAACATCAAAAAAAAAAAACCTCCAAAAAAACCCTGTAGTTAAAGGAAGACCAGTTAGTTACAGAACCTACACTTACTGTGGTTACAGCAGGATCAGGTGGTTACAGAACCTACACTTGCTGTAAGTACAGCAAGATCAAGTGGTTATTACCCGGAAGAAGCCTCTGCAGTACGATGGCAGGTGAAAAATGAATCCTCATCCCCCCCCCACCTTACACCCCCCCACCCCTTCTTTCCCCTGCTGTAGGAAATAGGCTCATTCTAGTTGAACAGTGCACTGATAGCAGTTTGAGGGTAAACAGGTCTGGAAATGCTTCCTTGTAGTCCTGTTGATAGGTAGGTCTGACTGTTGCGCAGTATTCCTTCGATGTGGACGACGAAGACGAGTTCATGATACAGCTGATGCAGAAGAGTCGCCGTGACAAAGACGGGGGCGCCAACAAGTCCGTCGGTTTCATCGTTCTGAAGGTAGATCAGTCTGCCAGTGTGTGTGTGTGTGTGTGTGTGTGTGTGTGTGTGTGTGTGTGTGTGTGTGTGTGAGAGAGAGAGAGTGTGTGTGAGAGTGTGTGTGTGTGTGAGTGTGTGTATGTGTGTGTGTGTGTGTGTGTGTGTGTGTGTGTGTGTGTGTGTGTTTCACGTATGTGTTCGTGTGAGGAGAAAGTGGGTGGGATGGAGGGGTGTTGGAGGGGGTGTGCGGCAGTAAGGGCAGGGGGTGAGGGAACAGTGGTGGGTTTGGGTCTGAACAGGAGGTGGGGTTTTCTTGGAAAAGAGAATGAGTGAGTCTTTATTTGACCACATTTGTGGTCAGTGCAGATAAGTTGTTACTTTGTCCTAGTATGCAGCTGTGATAGCGTGTGTGACTTTTGTATTTATTGTTTCATGATGATTTGCTGAGATTGTCCCCCGAAGATTCTATCTGACATTTGTCTCTCACTGAAATCGCTTCGTTGGCTCATGGTGTAGAATGACGGCGACAAAAGACCTTCACCACATCATTCAAATTTCACCTGCACAAAGCAGAACATGATACTCGAAGGAATTTATGACTTGGAAGTACTCTCCCTTTACTTATCATTCATTCATAGATTAAGTGGTGAACGTGTTTGATTTGAAATGAAATATTAAAAAGAAAGTTATTGGTTCCTCAAGACAATTTGGACAAACAGAGGACAGGACCAAACAAAATGTATTTCAGCCTCTCAGGTCTTCTTCAGCTGAAACAAACAACCTTCAGGACGATGAGAATGTTGACCCTCTCAGGTCTTCTTCAGCTGAAACAAACAACCTTCAGGACAATGACAATGCTGACCTCTCAGGTCTTCTTCAGCTGAAACAAACAACCTTCAGGACAATGAGAATGTCGACCTCTCAGGTCTTCTTCAGCTGAAACAAAGAACCTTCACAATAATGAGAATGTCCACCTCAGAGGTCTTCTTCAGCTGAAACAAACAACATTCAGGACAATGAAAATGAAGATGATTTGCTGGTACTTTATTTTCAGTCTCTTGAATGTTGTCTGTTTTACCAGAAGAAGACCAAGAGGCCGAAGTACATCGTGTTTTGTCCTGTAATCTGTTTGTCCAGATTGTCTTGGGGAACCAAGAACTTCTCTTTTTAATGTTTGTTTTAGTTTTCACCTTCACTCACCTCACTTTGAAACGACCTTGTGGATGTAAGGAAAATAACCAGTGCGGTGTCTGCACTCCCCAGGTGGAGCTGAACCGACGCTACAGACTTCACGATGCCAACCTGCAGGAGGTCGTCACGTCCAGCGTGTTCCGCGACAGTCGCTCCATCTTCCTGCGCTATGGGCCCGTGAAGAAAGGCCGATACATCGTGATCCCATCCACCTTCGAGCCCAACCAGGAGGCCCAGTTTCTGCTGAGGGTGTACACCAGCACTTCCAGCAACTTCACGTGAGTGGCGTTGATGTGAGCATGTAATGAGTGCGTCTGTGGACTCCCTCCAGACCTGTTTATCCACATGATTTTGCCGGGTTTTTTTTTGGGGGGGGGTTTTGCTGTATTTTTTGTTTTTTGTGCTTTGGGGAGTTTGGTGTGTGTGTGTGTGTGTGTGTGTGTGTGTGTGTGTTTGTTTTTTGTTTGTTTTTGTTGTTTGTTTTTTTTTTGTTTGTTTCCGAACATCTTTGTTTAATCTCAAAGGAATCAGTTTCTGAGAAATATGAGCATCATTTGATGTAAATCTGAAGATTCTGTTTCTGCGTTAGTTTGTCACTCTATCTTTATGTGTTTTCTGTGTTAGTTTGTCACCCTATCTTTATGTGTTTCTGTGATGTTTTCACATTTTTACTAAGGTGAATTGAATGTACAAATGAATATGTACATATTTTGGTGAAAGAAATGAAAAAAAAGACGTAACAAATAAACAAACTCCTTGAAGACAGGCAATGTGAATCAAATCTACTGTACTTGTTTCTTCATTTATTCATGTCAGTATGCACTTATCTGAGCTTAGTTACGCCGAAAACCATCGGCAAGGTAAGTAACTGGGTAATTTGAACATGGTTACCCAATTAAAAAATTAATTTAAAAGAGAGGAAAGGAAATAACGAAATGAAAATAATTTTTAAAATTCCTACGAATATATATGTTGCTATATCATAAGTTTGAAGAATGTCACATGAGCCATTTACTCAGGGAAAAAAAAAAAATCTTCTTCTTCAGAAACTTTCTTCCGAATTGTTCTTCATCATACCTGGAACCTCATCCCAGTTGAAATCTAGGTCACTCTAAGCTTCATTACCGGGCACTTTCACTAAGTCTTATGCCGTAAATCCTACAAAACACAGTATCTCCATCACTAAATCTCATTATAGAACGGCAGAAATCAAGGTTAACCATGGTGAAAAACAGCATTTCGACCTCAAAACTTAAAAAAAACTCTAGAACCACGGCACGTATCGACTTGCGTTTTTTTTTGCAAACGGAAGTAAATGGCTACAGGAAGAAGGAAGTCACGTTCTTGCGAGACTTCCTTTTGAACGAGAAACATGGCGGTACCCATTGTTGCCACGCGTTTTTACTGGGCGCTGGCAGGCGCTCAGCCTTTTGGCTGTGTGATTTCTGGTCGGGCGCTAGCGGGCGCCCGCTTGTCAAGAGAGTTAACTTTATACATGGATTCCTTCCTTCCTTCTTTCATATCTTCGTTTGTTTAAGACCATTGACATCTCTGGGTAGGCGTGGCTGGTGGGGGGGAGGGGGTTTGGGGGGGGGGGGGGGGGTGCTGGAGGTGATTTACAAAAATGATTGGTCTTGATTATACAGTAGTTATTTCTCCTAAGATAAAATTTTTAGATGTTTATACCAGTTGATTACTGGAGAAAAATGCATGAATGAAAAGGAATGGAATAAGCAAACGTCGATTTGTGGCTTTGAATGGATGGAAATGTGTTTGAGAAAGATGACACATACAAACTCATTGACACAAAAGCAAAACACCCATGAACAAACACAATAAAACAAAAATGCAGCCCATTGTGTAAACGAGTGTGGATTGTAAAGCGCTTAGAGCTTGGTCTCTAGCCAAGAATAGACGCTATAGAAGTATTCATTATAATAATAATAATTATATTTCTAATGCCATGAAATATGATCACAAAAAGAACAGCAAGCGTTATATTAATTAAAACAGGAGATATGAAAGTGTCAAGAGTTCTTGCAACAAAGGCAGATGAATGAACCTCTAAAGCAGAAAAAAGTAGATGGCAAAAAATAAAAATTAAAAAAAAATTTTAAAGGCAGTCAAGGCGAGTAATTTTGCTTGCTCGTACATGAATGCACGCATGCACACACACACGCCGCCCACACACACACATGCATGTACACAAACACGCACGCAGGCACGCACACACACACAGACACATACATACACACACACACACACACACACACACATGCACACGCACACACACGAACACACACACACACACACACACACACACACACACACACACACACACACACACACACACACACACACACACACACACACACACACACACACACACACACATGCGCACGCGCACACACACACATACACACACACACACACACATACACACACACACACACACACACACACACACACACACACACACACACACACTTGCTCAAAACACAATTACTGGCAGACAGTCCAAAATACAATTCCCACTCAAAGCCACCAAACCGTGCTTCCTATCCAGCCTCCCTATTAGCAGAGAAGACAAAGTTAATGCAAAAAAAAAAAAAAAATGATGTTCAAACAAAACCAATCTGTGATGCTGATAACTGATGTGTGTTAAGACTTAGCTCAATTTGACGACCCTCATTTAGAGCTGAAATAACCAAGCCTGTAACACTAACAAGATCCATGTTCTCTCCTCTTTGACAGGGAGTTGACCAAGCCTCTAACACTAACAAGATCCATGTTCTCTCTGACAGGGAATTGATTGAAATGACCAAGCCTCTAACACTAACAAGATCCATGTTCTCTCTAACAGGGAGTTGACCAAGCCTTTTATACTAACAAGAACCATGTTCTCTCTGACAGGGAGTTGACCAAGCCTCTAACACTAACAAGATCCATGTTCTCTCAGACAGGGAATAGACCAAGCCTCTAACACTGACAAGATCCATGTTTTCTCTGACTGGGAGTTGACCAAGCCTCTAACACTAACAAGATCCTTGTTCTCTTTGACAGGGAGTTGACCAAGCCTCTAACACTAACAAGATCCATGTTCTCTCTGACAGAGAATTGAAATGACCAAAGCCTCTTAACACTAACAAGATCCATGATCTCCTCTCTGACAGGGAGTTGACCAAGCCTCTAACACTAACAAGATCCATGTTCTCTCTCTGACAGGGAGTTGACCCAGGAGACCCCCAGGAAGAGCTGTTGGAGCTGTTGTGGACGGAAACACTCTCTGGTGACCCAGATCAAGGTCATCAGAGCCTCGGGACTGGAGAAACAAGATTCACGTGAGTGTAGGATGCCAGGGACTGGCAGCTGTAGTTGAAATTCATCAGGTTGAATGAGAACCCTGTAGTACAAGATTCATCAGGTTGAATGAGAACCCTGTAGTACAAGATTCATCAGGTTTGAATGAGAACCCTGTAGTAAAAGATTCATCAGGTTGAATGAGAACCCTGTAGTACATGATTCATCAGGTTGAATGAGAACCCTGTAGTACATGATTCATCAGGTTGAATGAGAACCCTATACAAGAAACAGAGCCTTCCAATAACCCCTATGGGAGTGACATTGTGGTCTTCCTGGGCGGACAGTTGTTACCTAGAAACGGTAGACAGACAGGATGTAGGACACAGTGGTTGTGAAAAGGCGAAGAGAATGTTAAAGAAAAAAAAAAGAAAAAGGTAACATGGTGAAAGTCACAAACATTTTGTGAGGGGCGGTTCGTGTTTGCGCTTTGCTAACCTAAGACCTGGTGCCATTGGACTGCTTGAGCACAGCCAGAGTTTCATCCAACAAGAAGCTTGCAGCAACTGTGGGGTGGACGAGACAGTGGTTGTGACAAAAGGGACAAACATATTACGAGACAGAACATGACACGTTTCGTCCTCATTGATCTTCCTCAGACAAGATAAACAGCATTCAGACCAATGAAAACGAAGGATGAACAATCACTTGTCAAATTGGGGGGGGGGGGGGGGGGGGGGGGGGGGGGGGGCAAAATGGACGTTTTAAGAAGACAGGTGATTGCTCGTTCAGTTTCATGTCCTGAATGTTTTTTATCTTACCTGAAGAAGACCAAAGAGATCGAAACGCGTCATGTTTTGTCTTGTGATTCGTTTGTCCCTCTTGTCCAGTGTAATCATCTTTTCTTTTTAGTGTGTGTCAATTTCCGCCTGCAATCGCCTCACTTTGAAACTAATGGTTGTGATGGCCGAGTTGCCAGAACTCTTGATTTCTGAAACCAGGACTGGAGGATTTGAACCTCAACCACTTCTGATAGGTCAGGGTGGGTGACAGATTTCCAGTCTTCAAGGTCAGCGTACATGCAGACTAGCTCAGTTCTTGAACACTTTTTTGTTTCGTTTCATTTGGCAGGCCTGACCACTGGTATACCCCCACACCATTCCTTCTGGCTCCCTGCCCACTGTCATCCCCCAGGTCATCCTGTGCTCTGGCACCGGTAATCCAGTCTGCAGAGTGAATGCCTAGCTGTCATATATGGGGCCAGAATAGCTTAGTGATAGAGCGCCGGACTCATAATCTTGGTGATCTTGAAGTTGCGGGTTTGAATCGCCGCCAGGCCGTTTAGGTAGGTACAGGGGAATTTTTCCCTGGGAGTTAACATTGGTTCTGATTCCATTTCCCATACAGTCCTTCGAATGAGACTGTAAACCGAGGTTCTGTGTGTGAACGCACGCATAACATCTTGCACACACGTAAAATCCCGTCACCAACTTTCAGAAGAGAAGGCCAGTTTGGCTGTTGGTATGGATGACACGTTACACATACAGTACACTTCCCTGAAGTTGGAGTATGGGCTGCCTTAAGGGTGGGATAAAAAAAAAAAAAAAACGGGCATACACACAAAAACTCCACTCCTTTTGTTGGGATTAATCCTTGCCTGTCTATATAGGAAGTGTCCGCAGGAGTATCAGTCTGCATATACAGAAGGAAAAAAAAAAAAAAGCTGTGATAAAAGCGACCCACCAAAAGAGATTCTGCTCTGCTGCTCAGTTGCCCACTTTGGTGGTGTTCAGTGGTGCCTTGACTAATCCAGCGTATGCAGGATGCCACACACTAAGCCCCTTACTGATGACTTACTGATGACTTACAGATGGCATACAGATGACTTACTGATGACTTACAGATGACTTACTGATGACTTACAGATGACGTACTGATGACGTACTGATGACTTACTGATGACTTACTGATGACGTACCGATGACTTACCGATGACTTACCGATGACTTACAAATGACTTACTGATGACTTACTGATGACTTACTGATGACTTACAGATGACTTACTGATGACTATTATAACTCAGCCCCAGAATCTAAGCGAGGGAACAGCGTTTTTTCGGAAAGGCATCACCATGACAACGGTCCTCATGACTTGCCGATACTGGTGACCCCATCACCATTCACAAAGTGCCTGGATGTGAAAAGAAAATGGGAACTGAGGTCACCAGGAGAACAGGGGCAGAAGGGGTGCCTGTACGCTTTTTGTTGGTACAGTATCATGCAGAAGATCCTGGAATTTACAGCGATGTGGGCGTGTTACAGAAACTCAGAGAATATCCAGCATGCAGATGGATGTGCCCTAGCATTCCCCAGGACCCATGAGAATGCTGTGACAAAGTCTAGGACAGCCACAACACACCATTGTTCTTGTGTCTTGCAGTTCACAGGCATGCGTACTGTCCCTGACCAACCGTGATTTGTCCCAGAAAGTTGATTTTAGAAACCAGTGTCAAGGAAATCTCGGATTTGCAACATGCGTCCCAGAAAAAAAAAAAAATTGGATGTCCCGGAAAAAAAAAAATGGAGTTAAAAAGCCGTTCTTATCAGGCTGCACAGAACTGAGCCAAGAGTATCGTCTGCTAGAGTGAGTCGACGTAATACGCAGGCATGTGAAAAAAAACAACAACGTCACTTTCACTTTCAAGTCAGAACATGGCGTCGAAGAGGAGACATGATGTCGATACAGAGTCAGATTCTGACTCTTCAGATGGGTCAGAAAGGGAATGAAAAAAAAGAAGAAAACGACTGTGAAGCCAGGTTGTGTCTTCAAAAAAGAATTCTTGGAAAAGTGGCCATGTCTGCAACAAGGAAGAAGGAGTTTCATCAATCTTGACATTGTTCTGTCCCTGATTTTACGGATTTGTCCCTGATTTCTGTCTGTATTGTCCCTGAAAGCAAATTTAGGGGTAGGCATGACTGAGTACACCTTTCAGCTGTTGCCCCATCCATACAGTGATAGAAGCAATGGACAAAAGTGTGACGCTCTTAGGTCATAGATGATGGGATGACTGAAACATGCTATTCCAAGACATCTTACAGTAGTGAAAAACTAATGTGATTTGATTGACACAGATGGTGCATCTCCGTACTGCGTCATCACGTGTGAAGGGGAAAAAGGTCACGACCCCTGTGGTCAGCAATACCCTCAACCCAGAATGGGGCGCCTCCGCCATCTTCTATCGCAAAAGGCCCATCAAGAAGCCCATCAAAATACAGGTGAGGGAGGATGGAAACTGCCTGCCTGTCTGATTCTATCTCTCTGTCTCTGTCTCTCTCTCTCTCTCCCTCTCTCTCTCCCTCCCTCACAGTCTCTGTGTGTGCATATCCCTCTGTTTCTCCAGGTTTTCATCCCTTCTGTCACTATGTCCCCTTTCACTGCGCAGCCATCAGTATTCTGTTCATCATTTGTCCTCTGTTTTACGAATATACCAGCATGTCAGGCATTAATTCTGTTAATCATTTGTCCTCTGTTTTACCAGTATACCAGCATGTGGGGGATAATTCTGTTGATCATTTGTCCTCTGCTTTACCAATATACCAGCATGTTGAGGTCTAATTCTGTTCATCATTTGTCCTCTGTTTTACCAATATACCAGCATGTGGGGGGTTAATTCTGGTAATCATTTGTCCTCTGTTTTACCAATATACCAGCATGTCGGGAATGAATTCTGTTTATCATTTGTCCTCTGTTTTACCAATATACCAGCATGTCAGGAATTAATTCTGTTTACCATTTGTCCTCTGTTTTACTGATATACCTGCATGTCAGGGATTAATACTGTTAATCATTTGTCCTTTATTTTACCAATATACAGCGTGCAGGGGATTAATTCAAAACTCAATCTGGCCGACAAGATCCTCTCTCTGCAGTGATCAAGTGCAGTAAGTTTCCCCTGATACTGTCCACATCCCACTGTCCACGTCCCACTGTCCACGTCCCACTGTCCACATCCCACTGTCCATGTCCCACTGTGCACATCCCACTGTGCACATCCCACTGTCCTCATCCCACCTGTTCATATCCCACTGTCCACATCGCACTGTCCACATCCCACTGTCCACATCCCACTGTCCACATCCCGCTGTTCACATCCCACTGTGCACATCCCACTGTTCATATCCCACTGTCCACATCCCACTGTTCATATCCCACTGTCCACATCCCACTGTTCATATCCCACTGTCCACATCGCACTGTCCACATCCCACTGTTCAAATCCCACTGTCCACATCCCACTGTCCACATCGCACTGTCCACATCCCGCTGTTCACATCCCACTGTGCGCATCCCACTGTGCACATCCCACTGTGCACATCCCACTGTCCACATCCCACTGTCCACATCCCACTGTCCGCATCCCACTGTCCGCATCCCACTGTCCACATGCCACTGTCCACATCCCACTGTCCACATCCCACTGTCCGCATGCCACTCTCCGCATGCCACTGTCCACATCCCACTGTCCACATCCCACTGTCCACATGCCACTCCACATCCCACTGTCCACATCCCACTGTCCACATGCCACTGTGCACATGCCACTGTCCACATGCCACTGTCCACATCCACTGTCCACATCCCACTGTGCACATGCCACTGTCCCATGCCACTGTCCACATCCCACTATGCACATCCCACTGTGCACATGCCACTGTCCACATTCCACTGTCCACATCCCACTGTGCACATCCCACTGTGCACATGCCACTGTCCACATCCCACTGTCCACATCCCACTGTCCACATCCCATTGTGCACATCCCACTGCCCACATCCCACTGCCCATATCCCACTGTCCACATCCCACTGTACACATCCCACTGTCCACATGCCACTGTCCACTGTCCAAGACCCTTCCACAGGCTGCACTGGACAGTGGACATCTCATCTCAGAGGCAAGAATTGAAAGAAAAAAAGTCACTAAGACACCATAAGAAAGAAAAACAAACCACAGAATAAACACTGCATGTTTCCACGTCTTTGGGCAAGGCACACAACATTCAAGACCATGAAAACAAAGGTCACTTATCTCCTCGAACTGCATGCAAAATGGATGTGGATTGGAGGGGAGACAATATAGGTAAGGTTAGGTAATGTTGCTTGTAGGCTAGCCAACCGCAAAGGGCCGTATCAGGACTGTCACCGTGTTGAAAGACAACATAGGTTTGAAACAATACAGGTTAAAATCGGTAATCATGATGATAATAGTAATAATAATAATAATAATGAGAATGATGATAGAATGAAGAGAACATTTCTAACACTACAGCCATCTTTAGTAAAGATGGCAATATAATCATATAGTGATAATACTAACGAAGATGATAATAAAAACTGTAGTTATACTAGTGACAATACCCACAGGAGAGCAAGGAGAGGGGTCAGAGGACGGTTTGAACAGTACGGTAATAATAGCAACAATGATGATGATAATCATGACAGTGATGATAATAATAATAAGACCAAACACTGCAGGCAGTCACCTCATTTTAAAACCATCCTGGAAGCAGTGGGAAGAAGTCCCAGGGCGGACGACATAAAAGCCTGGACGGCGACAACACCTCTGCCGTGTTGCCCATGACTGATGACAGAGGGCAGCACTTCCAAAATAAACGGAACACAGGTCGATGTGATCTTTATGGATGTACACATTCAAGACATTCTGGATGTAACATAGAAATCTTCATCTCACAGATCTGGAACAGCAACGTGCTGCGGGACAAGAGAGTCTGGGCAAGCACGTGTTCATGGCCACTGAGGACCTGTACCACAAGGCCCTGGAGGTCGGCCTGTCCGGGCACAAGAAGGAGTCGGCTACCGTCCGACCTGGAAAACTGACCTTCCAGGTCACCCAGTCCCGTCACCTGACAACATGTGATTCTGTATTAAGGGATTTTTGTTTTTGTTTTTTGTTTCGGGGGATGAGAGGGGGTGGGGGGTTGATCTGTTACGTGGGCCGTTCTTTCCACATGAGCTGAGTGTGTTATTTTGGGTAGATTTAATTTTTCGTTTCTTTCATTTTTTGAAAAAAAAAAAAAAACAGGGAGGTTGGTTTGGCTGTCTTTCTCACAATTTTCCATGAAACACAAACCTGCTATTTTCAGGTGAGTGTCAGTTTGACCAGGTCTATGCCATGTTGTCCTTCGCTTACTGACAATGTGTTTTTGCTGTAGTGACTGTGATAAGCATATATTTGGTTTTTCCCCTTCCAAGAATCTTTGAACCATGTGGGCATGGTGCTGTCAACAAATCGGCTGATGAACGTAAGCGTTACCACAGATACTATGTTTTCAGTGTAGAACTGAATCTCTTTGAAATTCATGCTTCCTTCCATCTGTTCTTTCTCAGCTTCTTTCTCTAAGAATAGATGAATCCTGTGTGCGGTGTCGTTAAGAATAGTTGAATCCTGTGTGTGGCGTCATTAAGAATAGTTGAATCCTGTGTTTGGTGCTGTTAAGAATGGTTGAATCCTGTGTATGGTGTTGTTAAGAAGAATTGAATCCTGTGTGCGGCATCGTTAAGAATAGTTGACTCCTGTGTGTGATGTCGTTAAGAACAGTTGTATCCTGTTTTTGGTGTCATTAAGAGCTGAATCCTATGTTTGGTGTCGTTAAGAAGGGTTGAATCCTGTGTGCGGCATCGTTAAGAATGGTTGAATCCTGTGTGTGGTGTCGTTAAGAAGGTTGAATCCTGTGTTTGGTGTCGTTAAGAGTTGAATCCTGTGTGTGGTGTCATTAAGAAGGGTTGAAATCCTGTGTTGTGGCATCGTTAAGAGTTGAATCCTGTGTGTGGTGTTGTTAAGAATTGTTGAATCCTGTATGTAGTGTCGTTAAGAAGTTTGGTGATTTGATGATGGGACTTGAGAATGTCACAGAAATTGTGTTTCCAAAACAGAACTGAATTTCTTTGAAATTCCATATTTCCCTCTGTCTATTCTGTGTCATTTTTCCTTCCCAGATCATTCCTCTAAGTATCCGCAGATTGTCTGGTAACCATGACATTTACATGACTTTATGTCTGTCTTGTTACGTTTTTTCTTTCTTTCATTCTTTCTTTCTTTCTTGATGTGTTTTTTTTTGTAGTTTTTGTTTTGTTTTGTTTTGTTTGTTGTTACAGTGAGCATGGGGGTAAAATTATTTTGAACCATCCTCGGACCACTACTACATCCTATTCCCCTCTGGGTTTATTTTCTTTGCTGTGTCTACATTTCCAGTGCTTTCATTAATGTTCTATTGTGACAGTGTGAATAAAAGTCTTTTTTCTTTATTGTTGTTGTATGATCCTAGTCTGCTAGACATGGTTTTTGACAACAGTGGAAGAATGTGTGTGTACATGCGCGCAGTTATATTTACTGTATATACGGATTTATGTATTTGTTGTTGATATGATTTGGTATTCTTATACATCAGTCTGAACCCAGTGCTTTTCTGCTCAGATACAAAACCAGGAAGCATGTACATAGGTGTTAATTTTTTTTGTCATTCTTAGGTTCTCCCTTATAGCCAGCCATGTATATCATACATTCTTCAACCAAACCTTATAAACCAAACAAATGTAATAGACTTTAATAACTTTTTGAATAACAGAAGAAGACAGATGGAAACAATGGGAAACAAAAAATTGTATGTGTAAGATTAGAATTAATATCTAATCACTGCTGGATGACTCAAAAGTGCTATTGTATTGGAGCTGGATGACTCAAAATCGCTGTTCTGTAGGAGTTGGATGACTCAAAGTGCTATTGTATTGGAGCTGGATGACTCAAAAGCGCTATTGTATTGGAGCTGGATGACTCAAAAGCGCTATTGTATTGGAGCTGGATGACTCAAAACCGCTGTTCTGTAGGAGTTGGATGACTCAAAAGTGCTATTGTATTGGAGCTGGATGACTCAAAAGCGCTATGTATTGGAGCCTGGCATGCATGAGGCAGGAAGCTTGGTTTTGCTGGCAAGCTCAAAGTGTCGACGCAAGTTTATAACTAACGTGTTGAGAAAATTCTGTCACATTTTGGTTTCCTAGACAAACTAATTTTGCCAGTATACAGATGGACGGTTCAGCCGTACAGGCCCAAAACATAGTTATAGTGTTTTTGGGCCAATGCAAAAAATAGATATAGGTGTTTGGGGCCAATATGAAACATAGTTTTAGGTGTTTGGGCCAAAACAAAACATAGATATAGGTGTTTGGGCCAATACAAAATATGGTTATAGGTATTTGGGCCAATAGTAACTGATTGAATGCTATCCATGAACAGATTTAATGTTTACCACAGTCTTAAAAATCTCACTTCTTTTTTTTTCTTTACTCATTTGCCAGCAGCTCAAGAGATGTAAAACTAAAAGTTGACAAAACAGAGTTATCCCCCTGAAAGTTGTCAAGGCATGAGCTGTGGCAGAAGATGTCTGCTGTTATAAATTGTTAGTCAGGCCCTTTATTGGGTATGGGTTGTGCTGCTTACAAACCCCTCACTTTGATTGAGAAGGTCGCTTAAGATGAACAGCAGGTTTATGTTCAGCTTCATGCTCAATTCTCTGTGAAGGGAAAAGGGGCCATGGCCATTCTGATGGACACTTTGGCTGCCATTTTGGTAGTGGAGGGTGAGGGGGTGTACTTGGTCTCATCATCATGGAGCCCCCTGTATCCCCTCTTTTTTTCTTTTCCTTTTGTTTTCACGATCACAAAAGATCAATACAGTAAGTTATTCAGTTGTGTTTGTGTTTCTGTGTGTTTCTGACTCAAGAGTCTAATAAAGATTTTACCTTAGGGAAATTTTCTCTCTCTCTCTGTCTTGAGTCAGAACACACAGAAGCATGAACAACCTGGAGTCGGAAAGTGCCTTTGCTCAACCTATTCAGTTGTTTGCTGTCTTTTGTTTTTCATCGCTTTGGTTCCTATCACACTCGTTTTCTTTTTTTTTTTTTTTTTTAGTTCATAAGAGCACAGCTTGTCTGCTCTCCCCATCTCAAGAATGGAAAAGTGTCGGTGTGCCTCTGTGTGTAGTTGCTGTTTTGTTTATTCTTGGACTGTTGGTAGTTTTGACCTCGCTGTAGTGTCTTTGTTTTATTCACTTCAAATGCTAACAGATACCAGGGCTTTTGTTGGTCTGTTCGATGATAGTGTTTTCATTCGTTTGTTCTTGTTGTCTTTTTTTTCTCTGTTTGTTTTTCTGTTTGATTGTTGAAAGTGTGTTTTTAATTTGTGGTGATGTCAGGTGGTGATGGGGTTTGATGTGGCATTTGTACTAACGGCCCTGGGATGATTTGGATGGCAGGACTGTCGTCATGGGAGGTTTGGTCCAAGGGAGAGGCTTGGGGAGTGGAGGGGGGGGGGGGGGGGGGGGGGGTGGGGGGGGGGGATGAGAGGGGGTTTATTGGGGTCAAAGATAAAGTGAGTGACCTGGTAATATTCACAATAACAACTTCATAGCTATGCATATTAATCGTCGAGAAGTGTGATCACATGTCTATAATTGTACGTTGATTTTCTTCACTAGTGCGTTTCCCCTTCCCCACCCCGACCCCCCTTCTTTTTTTTGTTACATTTTTTTTTCTTTTAAGGAAACTTTATGAATGGGATTGATGACATTATCCAATAAGCATTATTGAGATTTTCTTTTTTTTTTTTTTGATTAAAGTGTTCAATTTGTTTGCACCGCAGTGGAACAATTATTGATAGTAGAAAGATTTAACACATATTGCTGGATTAATGATGGGTTACGTTTCTTGTTGATATACCCCGTGTTTGAGCAATAAACTTGTTGTATTGGCCGAAGCTGAACGTTCACATATTGGATGCAATAATCTTTACAGTAACGCCTTTGTATTGGCTACGCATATCATGAATAGCATGCCTTTTTTTTTTTTATATCAAAGCATATCATATCACATTATGTGCATAATTCTTCAGTAGTAATGCCTCATGTCTGCTGTGATGTGTGTGTGTATGTTAGAACTTGTATAGGTGACAATATGTAAGTGAAAATGAATTATGCAATGGCAGGATATAAAATTAATACACGTGCAAACAGATGCACCAAGTTTTGGTTAGCGTCAGTGGACACAGCATTATTTGGCTGACCTGAAATTTGGATAACCAAAAATGAAATGTTCCGTCTTTCCAGGCTTAGGTCAAACGCACCCCAGCCGTGTTACCAGCTGTTACATTTCTCATGTTACTACTACATTTCTCGTGTTACTAGCTGTTCTTTCTCATGTTACTAGCTGTTACATTTCTCGTGTTACTAGCTGTTACATTTCTCCTGTTACTAGCTGTTACATTTCTCCTGTTACTAGCTGTTACATTTCTCCTCATGTTTTCTCACTAGCTGTTACATTTCTCATGTTACCAGCTGTTACATTTCTCATGTTACTAGCTGTTACATTTTGTGGTTTGCTGGCCAGATTTGGGTTCTGCCAACACTTCGACATTGTATGAGCTGGGCTGGCAAGTGGTTTTTGCTAATGATTGCTGCTGTGATTTTGGTGATGGTTGGTTGTGAATTCTTAAATATTTGGTAAGAAATATTGCCAACAGTTTCTATCGGGCGGCAGACAGCTGACAAAAAGAGAAATGATGGTGGGTGTTTGAAAATATGCTGTGTGTGTTCGTGGGTTCTTGAATGGAACATCCATGTACTTACAGTTGTGAGTGTGTGTGTGTGTGTATGTGTGTGTGTGTGTGTGTGTGTGTATGCATGCAAGTTTGGGTGACATTATGTATGTGTGGTGTTTTTTTCCTGCGTAGATATGTGTAAAAAAAATTTTTTTTTTTCGTTAGTGAACAGCACATTATTGTTTGTGTGTGTGCGGGGTTTTTTTTTTTTTTTTTTTTTTTTTTTTTTTTAAATCAGTCCTCTTGTGTTACTGATAGTCAAATAATCTTGACACCAAATAAAGGATACAAAATTCCAGTGAAGACAAAAAAGGATGGACAGGTCCTCACAGCATTATACCACACTCCTGACGTTTGGCTGGCCTAAAACGATTCCAGTTCCATGTGGTTCACCTGATGTGCACAGTACCGAATTTTGTTTGATCCAATATGTACAGCTTGATGATGATGTATCAGTGTACTCTTTGTATCCAGGTTTGTGTATTGTGTATTCTTTTTGCTCTGTTACGTTTTGAGACTTTTGATGCAGATAACTACACATGTATCTCTGTTGCCATGGGGACTGGGGTCTGTGGATATGTGATAATGTATTTTTTTAACAATCTGTACGCAACCACTGTTCATAGTCACATTGTAAATTGAAATATTTATGTGCGCATGCGTGTGGATCTTCTATCTGAAATATTGTTTTGTATGTTTGTTGCTATCCGTTATCATTTAACTGCGGTTGATGGTATGACATTGTTGTAATTTACACTCTGTTGAAATGGTCTGTTACCTGTCTACGCATTTAAGTCAAAAGAAATATGTATACATAAATTTGATTTTCTCCTGATTGAAGCATGTCTTTTTATATACAGCACTTCGCGTTTTTTGTTGATTGAAGCGTCCTGCCCCTCCCCCCTCCCCCCCCTTTTTTTTTTTTGTTCTTTAGTATTTTGATTTTTTTTCATTTCTTTTCATTTTTCTTTTCATGTCAGTACTGACAGCATTTGTCTGCATTTTTACCCCACCCCCCACCCCCACCCTGCCCCCACCCCCCTCCCTCCCTCCCTCCTCCCCCTTCTTAACCCCTTCACTATTTGCTGAGTCCCATGCTGGACGAAACAGAAAGAGTGTTGAATCATGATGAACAGCGTTCGTCAACTGAGCATTGCAGACGACGCTTTTTAAGATGAACGCCTTTCGTCAACAGTGAAGAAGTTAAAAAGGGAAGAAGAAAAAAAAGAAGGGAAAATGTAGATGTTCTTGTTATCTCCTTTCTTTTTCTTCACTGTTTCTCTTTTTTTTTTCTGTCTTTTCATCCTCCTTTCAGTTTCAATATTGATGGCCTTTGTCTGCAGTTTTAACCCCCAACCAATACTCCCACCCCACCCCCACAATCCCCACCCCTTCTCCCCTTCTTTGAAAACAAAGAAGAAGAAAGGAAAGCAGTGTTAGAAGTTCTTGTTCTTTTCTTCTGCGCAAAAACTGCTTTGTTGTGGAATTTTTTTTTACAGTGAATTTTTTTGCATATCATCTTCTTTTGCTCCGGTGAACTGAAATATCTGTGCTTTATAGTGTGGTGTGGAGTGTTCTCTCCCCTCATTTAATATATGTGCTTTAAAGTGCCAATTGATTCAAATTACAATCAGAGTGGTTTAGAGTATTCTCTCCATTCATTTTCTTGTTTGTTTGTTTGCTTATCACTGATGCATATTTCTTCTATATATATATTTTTTTGTTGTTGTTGTTATTGCCATAGACAAGTTTCAGAAAATCTTTTTTTGCAAATAGCAAGAAATTTGTTACTTCTTTTTTCTATCTCTGTTTTTCTTTTTTTTCACTGCTTGTTTCATATTTGTTTTTTTGAATTTACTGTCCGATATGGAGATACTGGGGGCTCTTTCACTTCAAATTGTGCCCCCACTCTGGAAATATTAGTACTTTCTTCTTTCATGTCATTCTCTTTGTTTCTGCCTTTATTATTTTCTTTACTATCATGGCTCGTTTTTTGTAACCCAGTGTTCTTGTTTCTAGAAAGCCTGTACATTTTTGTTCTCATCGCAGTTCATGACGTAGCAACTTGTGTGTATACATGCATACACACACACACACACACACACACACACACACACACACAGATATATATATAGATATATATATATATATATATATATATATATGTGTGTGTGTGTGTGTGTGTGTGTGCATGTGTATGTGTATGGTAATATAATAAAGGTTGTGAGACTACATGCACACACACACATACACACACACACCCATACATATAACCTTGCTGAAGGCTCATTTTGAGAAGCATTTATTATTCCCCATTCACCCACTCAAGCACATACTGTTAGGCAAAAAAATCTACCACTGCAGATATGAATGCTTATCTCCCCCTATTTCTTCAATCTGAGACATAAGAACAAGCTTTGTTTATAATTGAATATATATATATATATATATATATATATATATATATATATATATATATAATATACTATATATATATATATATATATTATATATATATGTGTGTGTGTGTGTGTGTGTGTATGCTAATATAATACAGGGGTTGTGAGACTGCATGCATACATACATACATACATACATATATATATATATATATATATATATATGTGTGTGTGTGTGTATTCTAATATTATACAAGGTTGTGAGACTGTACACACACAATTCTGCAGTATCAGTTTGCCCAGATGGCTGGCTTTGTTGTTGTTGTTGTTGTCGCCTAGTTCATCCAACTCTTCAAAATTCCATCCCCAAAATTCTGTTGGGGCACCACTGCACGCAACACTCAGCATGCACTGGAAACAGCACTGGGGCAAAAGAGCAAGTCCACTCAAAATGGTTTATCAGCCCATGAAGATGCATTAAAACTGCTAGGAAAGGGAATAACTTCCAAAACAACTCCCCTCTTCAGAGTGATGCTTATTTTTGGCGGAATAATTCGAGCAGTTTGTGTCATTCCTTAAGCTTACACTCAAAAACGGAGTAATGGAAAGAATGGAACAACGCTTGGGTTTGTCGTAGCATCGCTACCATGAAAGTGCTTCACATTGCATGAAATTTCGATCTGCTAACGTAAAACCCAGTTACCTTTTGAAATTGATTGCCTCTCAGTAAAATGTGTTTTCAATATATCAAAGCGTAAATGAAGTACGGTTTGTGCAGTTCAGCCTAAATCAGCCAGGCAAGAAAGACGGCCAAGGCTGAAAGCTCACAGAGTTGAAAGGGTTAAAATGGGTTTTGGTTGGTTGGTTGGTTAATTTTAAACTGACTTTCATGACCAGAGGATGGAGACCTAAGGGAACACCGATGATCCCTCAGCGTGATTTTGTTCAGTTTTCCTGAAGGATGTCAAGTGATGGACTGTTACTAATGAATTCATTTATGTACTAGCGCTTACGCGCTTCGACCCTGTCCCGGCCCGGTGAATTTTGTCTGTCGTGTAGTGTTCCGATGTCCAGTTTTGCATCTGTGGACGCGAATTGCGTCACGACACAATGCGTCACATGATCGCCGACCTGACGTTGCTGTTTGTAGGACACCAAGGATACTTGATACCAAATTTGGTAGTGATCGGCCTAAAACTGTGGGCGTGTATAAGCGAACAGATAGACAGACAAACTCAGCTTTATGTAATAGATAGTTCTTTACACAATTGCATTGTGTTTATTGATATTTGTACCTTGCAGGACAGGATTTTTTTTTTTTCTCCAAGGCAATAACAGCCCAAAAAAGATGGGCAACAATTATGAGACTAAATGATTTTTTGAATAACCTATTTTGTATTAGGATCTGGTTTTTAAATGCATTAATGCCCTTTCTGCACTGTGCGAAAAAAAAATGGTACATCTTGGTCTTTTTTTATAATAGAATTTTTGAATTAATGCGACTGGATTTTCATGTTTTGGGTTTTTTTTTTTCACTTCATATATGACCCTTCTATTCCTTTCTCTAATTTTTTTTTCTTCTTTTCATTGATGTCAGTGTGTCAACGTCTTTAAAGGAGTGGGTGTATTAAGGAGCAAACATAAGAGTGAAATTGTATCTGTGTCGCAGATTGATCATGATACACTTTGTAAAACAAAAAATGTACTTTGCTCTGTCATAGTCTTCGTTGAGCAGATGTACACATTCTATTCAAATGGCAATGTCTATATATTTGTTTTAACATTTTATTTTACAATAAAATTAGGTTACCAAAGAAAGATGGTCCCATCTGTTGTGATAGCTATGTCACCCATGTGTGTATGCACACATGCACACACAAAAACACACGTGCACACAGCCACATACAAGCACACATGGCAAGCGCACACACGCACACACACACACACACACACACACACACACACACACACACACACACACGCACACACACACACACACACACACACACACAACATTGAGACATTTAAGCAAAATTTCCAGTTAATCTGCAAATAATATTTTTATCATGTTTAAAGATATGTATTTGTTATACACGCCCAGCTCCTGCATATTCCAATTTGACAACTTATGCATGCATATATACTGTAAAGATATGCCTACAACAATAAAACCAAATAAATAAATAAATATATTCTGCTGGTTTTTTTTGTTGGGTCTGCTTCCTTTGACAGACTGGTGAAGGTGAAACGGTGTGTGATGTGACAGATATATGTAAATGTAGGTGAAGAATGTAAGAAAGTAAATTTTAAGCATGCGGCACAAGATGCTTATTCTCTCTCTCTTCTCTTTCTCTCTCTCTCTCTCACACACACCACACACATACACACACAAATTATTTTCAGGCAGTGCACACACACACACACACCCACACACACACACACACACACACACACACAATTATTTTCATGCAGAGCATACACACACACACACACATACACACACACACACACACACACACACACACACACACACACACACACAATTTTCAGGCAGAACACACACTCACGCGCACGCGCACACACACACAAACACACGCGCACACACACACACACACACACACACACACACACACACACACATTCTCTCTCTACTTTTTCTTTTTTCATCGACAGACTAAA
>JADBJO010000664.1:256917-259417 GCA_016801955.1 Conus betulinus | reverse complement strand
GCGCGCGCGCACACACACACACGCACACACACACAGTATAGTCCCTTGAATCGGCTTTTCTTCATTATCTTCTTTCATTTATCTTTTCTTTGCTTCATAATTATTTGTTGTTATTATTACAATTATTATTATTATCTATCTTTTCTTCGTTTATCAGAGTCCACTTAAATATTAAACTTCGATCCAACTTTTATATGAACAGCCACTATTTATTTCACCCCAATCGATTAGAATTTGCAATGTCCTCTAACTGATGGATAAACCTGTCTGAATTCTCATTCGAGTTCCTTCCCAATTCAACCCTCTCATTTATGTAAAGTCCCAATGTCATCACACAGGTCAACCTCCGAAAGCAACACCAAGGTCTCCGCTGTGTTAACTGCATGCTCTCTTTGGCAAGGGTTCAGCAAAGAGGTGTGTCCGCTGGCCAACAATCAGAATTCAGTCTGGCCAAGGTGATGGTCACGAGCATGGTGCGTGGAAGCTACGTGATTTGCGTGGTGGGTGGGTGACGTGGGTGTGTGGTTGTGTGTGTGTGTGTGTGTGTGCACTCGCGCAAGGCCTTGGTTATCGGTTTGCCAGGCACTATTCGTAAGCTGTCATTGTGTCCACACACACACACACACACACACATCGGTGAGGACCTTACAGAATAAATTGTTAGAGAGAGAGAGAGAGAGAGAGAGAGAGGAAATGATTTAGATGACAGAGAAGCAGTATACACCAGTCCCTGCAAACCGAAACCATAGAGAACATATTAACTTGATACACTGGCCTTACAAAAAGTGGCCTTTTTTTTTTTTCTTTTCTCTCTTCTCTCTCTCTCTCTCTCTCTTTTTTTTTTCAAAGGAAATGACAGATTGCCTTCACAATGTGCATGAAAACAAAACTCATTCTGCTTTGACTCTTTCTTATACACACACGCGCGTGCGCGAAAGAGAGAGAGAGAGAGAGAGAGAGAGAGAGAGAGAGAGAGAGAGAGAGAGAGAGAACAGACACAGAGACAGAGACAGAAACAGGCAGACAAACAGATGTAGAAGAATGAATAGCAGAGAGAGAGAGAGAGAGAGAGAGAGAGAGAGAGAGAGAGAGAGAACAACTACGCGTATTGTATGATGACATATAATGAACTACGCCCTAATTTTTTTGACAGGAGATTCTTCCCTGGAGGCGTACTAAGAGCCCGATAAACCGCCTGGCCAGAACTGTCCGATGACAGCTTTGACACACCGCCTGGCCAGAAACTGTCCCGTTGACAGCTTTGACACACCGCCTGACCAGAACTGTCCGATGACAGCTTTGACACACCGCCTGGCCAGAACTGTCCGTTGACAGCTTTGAATCAACCTCTTCCGGCTGTACGGTACCCTGTCATCTATCCTCACCCACATTCCCTCTCTCCAGGCCTCCACTCCCCCCCCCCCCCCCCCCCCCCCCGTTCCCCCGTCCCCCCCGTCGTCTCCTTTCATTTACCATACGCTCCACGCGTGAAGCCACGTGAAGCGGAGTTGACAGATCTTTATAGGCCGCACGCCTGAATTAGAAATCTACACCCGACAACACAGTTCAATCTCAAGTAGGCCTATGAAGAGAGTGAAACTGAAGTGGTCAGCTTTGCGACTTATTGGCCGGAGACCCTGACGGACATGACGACGCGACCTAAACCGAAGTCTGTATTCTTAATGGCAGGATGTCAGAGTCCGGGTCCTCTTCTTTGTGCTTGCTGAACTGGTGTCCAGCTCTTGGTTCTGGTTCTGTGTGGTGTCCAGCTCTTGGTTCTGGTTCTGTGTCAACTGGTGTCCAGCTCTTGGTTCTGGTTCTGTTGAACTGGTGTCCAACTCTTGGTTCTGGTTCTGTGTCAACTGGTGTCCAGCTCTTGGTTCTGGTTCTGTGTCAACTGGTGTCCACGTTGTCATGTTAGTGAACTGAACTGGTGTCCAGCTCTTGGTTCTGGTTCTGTGTCAACTGGTGTCCAGCTCTTGGTTCTGGTTCTGTGTGAACTGGTGTCCAGCTCTTGGTTCTGGTTCTGTGTGAACTGGTGTCCAGCTCTTGGTTCTGATTCAGTGTCAATCGGTGTCCAGCTCTTAGTTCTGGTTCTGTGCCAACTGGTGTCCAGCTCCTGGTTCTGGTTCTGTGTCAACTAGTGTCCAGCTCTTGGTTCTGGTTCTGTGTGAACTGGTGTCCAGCTCTTGGTTCTGGTTCTGTGTCAACTGGTGTCCAGCTCTTGGTTCTGGTTCTGTGTCAACTAGTGCCCACGTTGTAATGCTAGTGAACTGAACTCGTGTCCAGCTCTTGGTTCTGGTTCTGTGCGAACTGGTGTCCACGTTATAATGCTAGTGAACTGAACTCGTGTCCAGCTCTTGGTTCTGGTTCTGTGTGAACTGGTGTCCAGCTCTTGGTTCTGGTTCTGTGTCAACTAGTGCCCACGTTGTAATGCTAGTGAACTGAACTCGTGTCCAGCTCTTGGTTCTGGTTCTGTGCGAACTGGTGTCCACGTTAT
>JADBJO010000664.1:249417-251917 GCA_016801955.1 Conus betulinus | reverse complement strand
GTGGCTGTGGTGGAGGGGGGGGAGGGGCGTTGGGGAATTGGGTAGGGGGGGGGGAATGGGTATGAAAGAAAAAAAAGAAACGGAGGAGGGGGTGAATGGGGGGATGAGTGGAGGAGAGATGGAAGGGGAATGGGGGATGAGTGGAGGAGAGATGGAAGGGAAATGGGGAGGAATGGAGGAGAGATGGAAGGGAATGGGGGATGAGTGGAGGGAGAGATGGAAGGGGAATGGGGGAGGATGGAGGAGAGATGGAAGGGGAATGGGGGAGGAATGGAGGAGAGATGGAAGGGGAATGGGGGAGGAGTGGAGGGAGAGATGGAAGGGGAATGGGGGATGAGTGGAGGAGAGATGGAAGGGGAATGGGGGAGGAATGGAGGAGAGATGGAAGGGGAAGGGGGGAGGATGGGAGGAGAGATGGAAGTGGAATGGGGGAGGAGTGTGGAGAGATGGAAGGGAATGGATGGGGAGGAAGGAGGAGAGATGGAGGAGGATGGAAGGGTGAATGGGGAGGAGTGGAGGAGAGATGGAAGGGGAATGGGGGAGGAGTGGTGGAGGAGAGATGGAAGGGGAATGGGGGAGGAGGGGAGCAGAGATGGAAGGGGAATTGGGGGAGGAATGGAGGAGAGATGGAAGAGGAATGGGGGAAGGAATGGAGGAGAGATGGAAGGGGATGGGGGAAGGTGTGGAGGAGAGATGGAAGGGGAATTGGGGGAGGAAGGACTTTCGTTTGTCCCATATACTCAGCTTTTTTGTGCATGTTGTTTTATTTGTTTGTATTGTTTTTCTTTTCCCCGGGAGCCGGGATAGGGGCTGGATAGGATGGGCGAAGAAGTATGAGGAGAGGGGGGACGGGAGGCGGTGGTTCTGGTCTTTATTGTTTTGTTTGCTGTTATTTTTTTTTTTCTTATTCTTTTCTTTTTCTCCATACATTTGCATATTGGTCGATTTTGCTGTAGATCGTGTTTGAGACGACAAAATCGTCCCCAACTGCTACAGATCGTGTTTGAGAGACAACGACATCGTCCCCAACTGCTACAGATCGTGTTTGAGACAACGACATCGTCCCCAAACTGCTACAGATCGTGTTTTGAGACAACAAGATCGTCCCCAGCTGCTTACAGATCGTGTTTGAGACAACAAGATCGTCCCCATCTGCTACAGATCGTGTTTGAGACAGCAGATCGTCCCCCACCTCACACTTTGTGTAAAACACCACTTCCTGGCGACATCAAAACATCCCGTTTCAGACTGAGAACTGGTCACTGCCGACTGCTGAGCCACCTCAGCCGGACTAAGATTGCCCACACAGATGAATGTCCGCGTGGCACTGGACCCTCAGAGCCCCGAACATATTCTCCAACACTGCCCGGCCCACGATGTTCCTACAGACTCCTGAACACATCCCCCCAACACTGCCCAGCCCATGATGTTCTACAGACTCCAGAAAACACATCCTCCCACACTGCCAGCCCATGATGTTCTACCCAGACTCCTGAAACACATCCTCCAACACTGCCCCAGCCCATGATGTTCTACAGACTCCAGAACACATCCTCCAACACTGCCCAGCCCCATGATGTTCTACAGACTCCAGAACACATCCTCCAACACTGCCCAGCCCACGATGTTCTACAAGACTCCAGAACACATCCTCCGACAATGCCCAGCCCACGATGATGTTCTACAGACTCCAGAACACATCCTCCAACACTGCCCAGCCCATGATGTTCTACAGACTCCAGAACATATCCTCCAACACTGCCCAGCCCATGATGTTCTACAGACTCCAGAACACATCCTCCAACACTGCCCAGCCCACGATGTTCTACAGACTCCAGAACACATCCATCCAACAATGCCCAGCCCATGATGTTCTACAGACTCCTGAACACATTCCTCCAACACTGCCCAGCCCATGATGTTCTACAGACTCCAGAACACATCCTCCAACACTGCCAGCCCATGATGTTCTACAGACTCCTGAACACATCCTCCAACACTGCCCAGCCCATGATGATTCTACAGACTCCAGAACACATCCCTCAACACTGCCCGGCCCATGATGTTCTACAGACTCCAGAACATATCCTCCAACACTGCCCAGCCCATGATGTTCTACAGACTCCAGAACACATCCTCCAACACTGCCCAGCCCATGATGTTCTACAGACTCCAGAACATATCCTCCAACACTTTCCAGCCCATGTTCTACGGCATCAAACCAGGCCAGAGGGCACACATAACTGCAGATGCAGCTTTGGAGAAGCCGTCAATGACCTCAGGAAGACTGTGGATTCATTGTGGCGACAGGATTGAAGATCTGACGGAAAAAAAAAAAAAAAAAAAAAAAAAAACTTTAACTTAAAAACTAAAAAAGAAACCTAAAAAAAAAAAAAAAAACCTAAAAAAAACACAAAAAAAACAAAAAAAAACCTGCACAAGAAGAGAAGAAGAAATAAGTTCGACGAAAACGACCAAGCCACAGTTAGTAAAAGGAAGG
>JADBJO010000664.1:228116-230616 GCA_016801955.1 Conus betulinus | reverse complement strand
AGTTCATTTCTGTGTTTAGATGTACTTGTAGCTCATTTCTGTGTTTGGATGTCTTTGCAGTGTTTGTTCTGATTGCCGTAAAAATGTGCTGTTTCTCTTACTGCACATATAACATCACAGTGGAAATGTTTTTTTTATCAGGTAGATCCAACAATTTGACTTTACAGTTCACAAGCTAAAATGTTAAAGGACGAGAGGGGGATGATTGCCACAGTTGAAGGTCTAAACTGTGAAGTGGTTCACAAGGTCTATGGCACGGGTATCGGGAAAGACAGGGACCCTAATCCCTCCTTCCACTGCCTTTTTCTTTCCCTGGACTGAATCAAATACTCACTAAAGTGAATTGCGACTAGAACAACCATGGGGGAGGTTATAATTATTTCGGGGAGCTGGAATGACTGGTGGAGAATAATGACTGGGGCAAGCATGGGGGAGGTTATAATTATTTCGGGGAGCTGGAATGACTGGTGGAGAATAATGACTGGGGCAAGCATGGGGGAGGTTATAATTATTTCGGGGGGAGCTGGAATGACTGGTGGAGAAATAATGACTGGAGGAAACCATGGGGGAGGTTATAATTATTTCGGGGAGCTGGAATGAATGGTGGTGGGAAATAATGCCACATAGGGCTTCAAAAGAAAAAAAAAACGAGCAAAACCCAAACAAAAATGGAAGTTTTCTTCTTTTTTTTTTCTTCTTCTGGTGGAATAGAAAGGTTTTCAAGCCTCCTACATCTGAACAACAAGAGATTTGAACTCGTGATCTTGAATTTAAGAAAAGGAAAGCAGTTAAACCACACATACACCACATACAGCCCTCATATATATATATATATATATATATATATATATATATATATATATATATAGATAGATAGATAGATAGATAGATAGATAGATAGATAAGAGATCAGTAAAATTCAATGTCATCATTTGATTGAGTGGATGGTTGAGTCAGTCCTATTCTTTTTTTTTTTTTAACCTTACTGCATTACTCCTGTGCGTGAGGTGAGGACATAACGAAATGTTACGAATTTATTTGTTTTTGTTAACTTTGGATTTGATACACACTAGGAATGAAAGTGTACTATTTGTTTGCAGGAAAGGAAGAGGGAAATGTTTTTGTTCTGTTACCTCTCCCTTTTGTCAAAAGACCTCTTTGGTAATGACAATAAAATATCAAAGTGTCTAAAAAAGTGTCAAAGTCTCTCTCTCTCTCTCTCTCTCTCTCTCTCTGCTGCATTGAAGCAGCAGCAGCAGCAGCAGCAGCGAAATTTGACGTTGGCCGTGATGACCAATCCATTGTACACTGGTCACACTAATTAAACAGCATTGCGAGCAGTCATCGTTACATAACCTCTCGTTCAGCGCCTGTGTCTGGGCTTCCGTGCAGATATCGCCATACTGACAGCCGGGGGGGAGGGGGGGGGGGACCCCAACCAACTGCTGGATCGTTTTGTCTTTATTTCCTGTGCATTGTACGTCAAAAGGACGTTGCCACCAAAACACAAGGTTTTTATTCTTTGTGTGTTGTGTGGGCTAAATGATAACATGTCAGTGTTTGCCACAACAACCTGTTATATTCCGGATGTCTGCTTAGACACGTTCACTAAAAGTCACTTGAAATTAGAAAAAAATAATAATAAAATAAATAAATAACAGTAGGCTATGGAGGGTATAAAGCCCAGTTGTAAGAGAAAACGTTAGATACAGGAGTTGTTTGTACACCTGTAGAATGTTGACTTTCTGACTTGGAACCAGAAGAATAACCTCCCTTTCTCTCTGTCTCTCTCTGACAGTGTGTGTGTGAGAGAGATAGAGAGAGAGAGATCAGTGCTTTTATGGCCGGATTATGTTGTACGTTGTGTAGCATTTTACATCGTTCTTTCTATACCCTCCGTCACAATTTTTGCCTGTAAAATGCATTTAAATTGCTTTAACAATCAATGAATACTGACTACCCTCTCTTTGACAGATGTGCACATGGATGTTTTATATAAGACAAAAGACTTTTCAAAGCAGCAAAAAACCAAAACAACAAACAGCGACAACAAAATCAACAATACTCAAACAAGAGCAATAAGAACAACAATAACACACACACACGCGCGCGCGAACGCGTGCACACACACACACATATATACATAATGCTGAACAATTAAGTAGTGGGGGGGAAAACAAGTGCAGGTTAACAATTCTTCCATATAATGATGACTTGGCAAAGATTTGAAACTTACAGGAGAAAAAAAAATTAAAGATGAAGTAAATGGGAAAAATATATATCATAAATATGAAACCCTTCACTAGTTGCATGAGAAAACTATCGCAATCCCTCCGCCTGCTCCGAGGCCTTCTCTCTCGAGACAGATTTATATGTTTTGCCTGCTCTGATCTATATGTATTGCCTTCCTTCTCTCGAAGACAGATCTATATGTATCGCCTGCTCTGAGGCCTTTCGTCCGCTGGATCGGACTCATCAAGGAGACACGGCTGATTGTGTC
>JADBJO010000664.1:207500-216715 GCA_016801955.1 Conus betulinus | reverse complement strand
GTGTGTGTGTCCACCAAGGTGACTAGCAGCAGCAGCAAGGAGTGCCCTCAGCACCACACCACCAAGAACAGCCCACCAAGGTGACCAGGCAGCAGAGCAGTGTCTCCTCTGGTGGCTAACCTGATGACGGCTTCACAGTGATTGCTTCCTCTAAACTGCCAATGCAGGGATTCTTTGGTATGCACCTGGGTCTAGTTGCAGGGAAGCCATGGTGAACGGCAAGTGATACCACAGGAAAGAGGGAGAGGGTGGTGGTCGGGTGGACGGAAGAGGGGGTGGACGGATGGGGTGGACACGGAATACACAATCTAAAAAAAAAAAAAAAAAAAAAAAAAAAAAAAACCAGCAGCAAGCAGACAGTGCAGGATTATGTTGGTTGTCGTTCATATCTCTTCTTTATCCTTGTGAAAGGTGACAGACCCGGTGCATCAGTTACAACCTTCACGAGGAACATTCCAGTCTGGCAATGAGGGTCGGGGCTTGACCTTGGGGACGCCGCGTAAGCGGGATTGGCCAAAGTGGACATCTGAAAGGGTAGAGTACTGTTCTGTTACTGGTGTTTTGAAATAAATGTCGTTACCATAGTAACGGTACATTATGCGGTCTATAATCATATTTGAGTTGTCAATGAAATTGCTGGTGTACATAGGAAACAGACACAATGAATCAGAGTTAAAAACAGCCCATATGACGTGCTTGTTCGGACCGCTGACCACTTCAAAAGGCGGGAGTGTTTATTCAGAATCTAAAACATACTATTGGTTAATACGTTTATTGGATGCTTATCAGAGACTCAAATGTACTATGGTTTATATACGTACGTTTTTGGATGCTTTATTCAGAGACTCAAATGTACTATTGGTTTATACGTTTACTGGATGCTTATGTTACATCAGGATTTGAAATGGTCGCGTGTTGCTAATGCCAACGTTTTCAGCACCCTGAATGAGCCCATACTTCCAATATGTATGCAGGTGATGCTTCCGGGATCTGTCACCGTTCTGTCTGAACACACCCCACTCGAAAAATCAGAATTCTCCATCAACAGAAAAACTCCAAAGAGAGCCTCCGAGATTTTTGGGATAAAGTGTACTTACTGAGTTTCTTTGGTGTGTGTGTGTGCGTGTGTGTGTGTGTGGTGTGTGTGTGTGTGTGTGTGTGTGTGTGTGTGTGTGTTGTGTGTGTGTGTGTGTGTGTGTGTGTGTGTGTGTGTGTGTGTGTGTGTGTGTGTGAGTGTGTGTGTGTGTGTGTGTGTGTGTGTGTGTGTGTGTGTGTGTGTGTGTGTGTGTGTGTGTGTGAGTGTGTGTGTGTGTGTGTGTGTGTGTGTGTGTGTGTGTGTGTGTGTAAGTGAGTGAGTGTGAAAATCTTGCCACTTGTGGAGGCAAGAGACAGCCTCAGTATGTTGTAGATGGCTTCGTGGCTTCATTATTCTACTTGATACAAAAGATGGCTTAGAAAAAGCAAATTGTTATCTGTTTTAAAAAAAAATGAATAAAAAACCAACTTTACACTTCCCCGACTTATTTTAGAATCACTGCTGAAGATGTGGATTCAGTAACATTATGCCATCAGGAAACCCCTTTCATGACGTCCGTGACCGTTTCCATTACACGTGTCTCCACACACTAGAAACCAATCGCTGAGAATAAAATAACGCAGCTGATACATCTGTTGGGATAGATGCAAGACAGGGCTTCTTTCTCCGTAAAATGTTGATGGTGTACATATAGCGAATAAATACAACCGTTTCGTGTTCTCTCTGCGGACAGACTTCAATCTCATACATTTTCAAGGAAAGGTTTCCAGCAGTTGATGAATCTCGAGCTTCATCGGAGCGCCCTTAGAGTCTGCGCTGAGCAGAGCCCATCATTGACAGGCAGCTGGCTGCTGACCGCTCTGCTGCCTTGATGCAGGCCTCGGCTTGTTCTCTCGGGGATTTTACAGGCGTGGAGTGTGTGATCACAGCATTCAAAACAGGTCTTTGATGTTTATGCTGTCGGTGTTCTTAAGCAGTTCGGTTCGGGTTGACTTTGATCCAGGTTCCAGATTTGTTTTGTGTTTTGGTCGGTTTTGTTTCGTTCCTTTTTTTTTTTTTTTTGTTTTCTCTCTGCTCTTCCGGCATTTTTTAAAGACAGCATGTTTGGCGTTATCTATTTAGCTCTACATCTCTCTCTGTCTGTCTGTGTCTCTCTCTCTCTCTCTCTCTCTCTCTCTATCTATCTATCTATATATATATATATATATATATATATATATATATATTAGAAAAGTAGATCTGTCAATTTTTTGACGACGACTTACTGTTCATCACTATTATATATATATATATATATATATATATATATATATATATATATATATATATATATATATATATATATATATATATAGAGGAGAGAGAGAGAGAGAGAGAGAGAGAGAGAGAGAGAGAGAGAGAGAGAGAGAGACAGTACGATCCGGTTCCTGAGGAAGCCTTTCGACAGGCCAAATCTTGAATTATAAAAAGAATGAACTCTGTGGGCGGTGTTGACGACTTATTATTCATCACTATATATTTTTCTCCTTGTTATTTACTCCACTTCACGACAGTTGTTGTTGTTGTTGTTGTCGTACCCTGGCTGAAAGACTCCAGGGATCATCCGAACAGCCGAAGTACTTGAACACTATGGTACAAATGCATGAGCTGGGGATGAGAACATTATGTGTGTGACCGTTTCTGATTACCCCGCCATGTGGGTAGCCACACTCCGACTTCGTGGGATTTACGACTGACAGGGGATAAAAGAAGTGAACGTTGTTGTTTGGTCTTGTCTTGTTTTAAACAGATTTTCAGTACATGTTCTGTTCATTCCGTCGTATGAAATAGCACTTGTATGCTAAGACTGCCTCCCAGCGGCTTCTAGATCTGGCTGTGTCGAGTCTTCCGACACGGTAAGATCAAGTATTGTCAACAATGGAGAACACGCCAACAGACGAACGAAAACACTGGGAAAAATCAATGCCAGAGTGAAACAATGAAAAAGCAAACAGTAGTCAGCTGTCGATGGAAACAGCCACTTGTCTGCAGATACTAAAATGATTGATTCTGTGGTAATTCGTGTTGGGCAGGAGTGCATACAAGCATGAAGTTACATGTCTACAAAAAACATGTGTGTGTGTGTGTGTGTGTGTGTGTGTGTGTGTGTGTGTGTGTGTGTGTGTGTGTGTGTGTGTGTGTGTGTGTGTGTGTGCGTGCACGCACGCAAATTGAATGACCCTAATGTAAAATGCCACTCAATCGTGGTTCCACGTGTAATGAACGAATTGCGTGTTTGGATTGGACGCATGATAAAATAACATCTTTGGATTGGTTGATTGGTTTATTTAACGTCGATCTTGGACTTGACAATCAGTGTCTTCTTACACTCGTCGCACGCAATCAGCATTAGCTTAGTCTTCCTTGAAGCTGAAGTGCGCGATGACAGCGTCCTGGTGATGGAGGCCCCTGAAGAATGATCTGCTCAGTGAGGCGCTTCTTGCTCTCAAAGATGAATCCACGTCCACCAGTCATCTGTCTCTTTTTTAAACATCAGGTTTTCTTGCTGCTGTTGCTGTTGTCGTTGCTGTTGTTGTTCTTTTGTTCTTTTGCGGCCATCAACGATCTCCTTGGTGATTTGTGTTTTGGATTGTTATCTCTTGTTCATCCCCTGTTTGAAAGCTGTTCATTACGCATGTGTGTGCATTGCATTTTGGCATAGTTTTGTACGCCATTTGCATTTTTTGGTCGCTTGTTTTTGTTTTTTTTGTTTGTTTGTTTGTTTGTTTTGTTTGTTTTTTTTGGATGGCCATTAGCATGCTTAAACTTCGTTCTAGTTCAGGTCTAGACCATCCATGTGGTCTGTAAGCAGAGACAGCCATTTAGAGCTGAAGTTAAGTTTGCCGTTATTGGTGGACAAACTGGTTACAATGGCGGGTTTTATGATTATTGACTTCAAGTCCAGTGATCTTTGTTGACATCGTATTTCATTTTGCACCTTTCAAATATCTGATTATATAGCGTGATTTTTTTTTTTAACACTGGTCACCAGCAAATACGGTAAAATAATCAGTTGAGATTAAATTAGCAGGGTTCGATTCCAACGTACTGAAATGATTATGTTCGATTTCTATGTCTTATTTAACTCTGGATCACTCGCACAGCACTGAGCCTGCGACTTTCAAAGTCAAGACGGCTCTAAAGACGTCCTGGGGCACTCGCGCTAAATCAGAGCACGATTGTAAAAAGTCTGCTGAATATCAGCTGCTCAAACAGAATTAAACGAAACTGCGAGACAAGTTCAAAACCACGCAATGAAGTGCTAAGTTTTTGAATGCACTACCTGGTAACTTGTTCATTATGGCATAGTTATCTTTCATAGAATTCGCAACTCAGCACAGAAACATGGGCCCAGATAAACGCATCTTACTATGTCAATCATCTTTGACTAAATATCCATCACAAGTGAAGCAGTCAAATTCAGAATCCCAAAATTTCAGCAGTTCGGAAGCAACCCCGGGGCTATCTCTTCCACCAAAAAGGCACGATTTACACACACACACACACACACACACACGCGCGCGCGCGCGCGCGCGCGCGCGCGCGCGCGCGCGCCTGAATGAACCAGACAACCGATTTCCACAAACTCAATAACTCCAAAAACATTATAATCCAGCACAAAAACGTTGGTGGCTCTCTCTCAGAATCTTAAAAAATAAACAAAAGCCAAGTTGCTGCGTTCGATATATTGGAAATACATGTCCGGACTCATTTTATGGCCCGTATGCACCCCCCCCCCCCTTCCCCAACTTATTCCCCCTCTCCCCTCCATACACACAGAGGAAGTGCACAGAGAGAGAGAGAGAGGGGGGGGGGGGGGGGGAGAGAGAGAGAGAGAGAGAGAGAGAGAGAGAGAGAGAGAGAGAGAGAGAGAGAGAGAGAGAAGAGGGAAGTAGAGGTTTCAAAAGCTAAGAACGTTATGTCACAAACAGATGTAAAGAGAAAATAAACAAAAAAAAAACAAAAACAAACAAACAAACAACTATAAACAAAAAAAAAAAAAAAACCCTCAAGACAATACCGATCTGCCCATCAAGTTTACTAAAACATCAAATGTCAAGCTGAACATTTGAGAATCTGAGTAAATTTTCTGTCCTATCAAAACGGGCCAACGGTTCGACTGAACATGTTACGTTGATTGTTTACTTGTTTGTTTGCCTTGGAATGCTCTTGTTTTCGGTGAACGTCACAAATATCCTTATTAACTTGAATAAGGCTTCACGTGCGTCCTATTCAGGCTGTTTCCATGGAAACGACATAAAAAGCAATCAAAACCACCCAACCCAACAAACAGCGAATCCTCAAAGACCTTGTCTCGCTTTAACGAGGAAAGAAAGGGAAGTGGAAGATCTCGTTCCTGAAATAAATCTGGTGTTCGATTACCGGTACAAGATCGTATGAACGTCAATAAAAGAAGAAGAAAAAAAAAAAAAACTCCTCCCGCCGCCCTGACCATAGTGTTACTTGTAAGAGTCGCCGGTGAAATGGTTCATGTCCCATTGACCACCCCATACCCCACGCTGTCTGTCTGTCTGTCTCTGCCAGCCAGCCTCTCTCTCTCTCTCTCTCTCTCTCTCTCTCTCTCTCTCTCTCTCCTCTCTCTCTCTCTCTCTCTCGTTGTCCCTATCATTATTTCCCTCATAAATCACAGACCCAACATTATATATATCACATCATTTGTGTTATCTCCTGCCCCACCTCCATTCCTGCAGCTCTCCCTTTCCGCTTTACTCCCACCGACGTCGTCCCCCCACCTCTCGCTTTTTCCCCCCCCCACTCCCCCCCCCCCCCCCCCCCCCCCCCTTCCCCCCTTCACTCCTTATCTCTCTCCATCTCGCTGTCTTTCGCCCTGCCTGTGTCGTTATCTCCATGACTGCGTTCAGCGCAATCGGTAGGCTCGGATCCAATTCCGCCCTGCTATTCCTCTACTCTGCCCACGAACTGAGGAGCTGGCTTTAATTGTCAATAAATGACACACACCACACACACACACACACACACACGCGTGCGCACGCGCGCGCACGCGCACACACACACACACACACACACACACACACACACGCACGCACACACTCACGCGCACGCACGCACACACACACGCACACACACACACACACACACACACACACACACACACACACACACACACACACCACCGTTTTCCCCCGGATGAAGTCAGCAAATGGTGTGCCATCACCATTTCATATTGTATAAAATTTATTTTGGCTTCACGACAGTCCGAAAAGAGTCCCTTTCATTGCCTTGCATGTTCCATTGTCCTGTTCAAGGCTTTCTTTTCATGTTTCTCATCAACTGCTTTCACTTCTAGTATTTTGTTTTCATGCCTTGCTCAGTGCTCATGTTCTCGTTTCATTTCTGTGTTAGGAGTGGTGGGTTTGTTTCTTTTTCTTTTTTTTTTTTTTTTTTTCTTTTCAGATTCATCGTGTGCTCAGTCACCGTCAGTTACTTTTTTCTCCTTGCTCAATGTTAACTTTCTCATTTCTTTGATGTGCTCAGTCCTTATTTTCTTCTTTTATTTACTTGCTTTACGTTCATTTTCTCGCTTCATTTCCCTAGCTCAGTACTCACTGTCTTGCTGTATTTCCTTGCTCATAGGATTTTTAAAAAAATTCATCGCTCAAATAGTTCATTTTCTTTTCACGTTTCCCTGCTCAGTACTTCTTTTCATGTTTCATATCCTGACTCAATGCTCATTTTCTTGTTCAGTTTCCGTGCTGACATGTTCAATATTTTCCCTTTAATTCTGTGATCAACGCTCGGCTTTTTTTTTTTTTTTTTTTTTTTTTTTTTTTTTTTCGTTCCACTGATCGATCGTCACTTTCTTGCTTTACGACTGCACACTGCTGACTTCTGTCTGCCTCCCCTGCTTCATGCCTTTTCCTCTCCTCAGTGCTCAGTTTCTGCTTTCGTTGTCTTGTACCGTGCTCCTGGCTTTGCTCTATGTTCATTTGGGTTATTTCCTGCTGGGTGCTTAACTTAGTGTTTTCATTTGTTCTTACTTGATGACTTTTCTGTTTTCGTTTCTTGTTAAACACTTATTTCATCTTACTTTCTCTCCCAGAATCTACTCTGTGCGTGCGTGCGCGCGCGTGCATGCATGCGCGCACGCGCTTGTGTGTGTGTGTGTGTGTGTGTGTGTGTGTGTGTGTGTGTGTGTGTGTGTGTGTGTGTGTGTATGTGTGTGTGGTGTGTGTGTGTGTGTGTGTGTGTGTGTGTGTGTGTGTGTGTGTGTGTGTGAGTCAGTACAACAATATGTTAATCTGACAGTAAATGGTTTCAGTCAGTCAGTCAGTCAGTCAGTGTGTGTGTGTGTGTGTGTGTGTGTGTGTGTGTGTGTGTGTGTGTGTGTGTGTGTGTGTGTGTGTTGTGTTGTTGTTGTTGTTGTTGTTGTTGCTGTTGTTTCATTTCTTGTCCAGCACTTGTCTTATTTCATTTCTTCCTCCATACTCATTGTCATATTTCATTCTCTTCCTCCATACTCATTGTCCTATTTCATTTCTTCCTCCATACTCATTGTCCTATTTCATTTCTTCCTCCACACTCATTGTCTTATTCCATTTCTTCCTCCATACTCATTGTCGTATTTCATTTCCTCCTCCATACTCATTGTCTTATTTCATTTCTTCCTCCACACTCATTGTTTTATTTCATTTCTTCCTCCACACTCATTGTCTTATTTCATTTCTTCCTCCCATACTCATTGTCCTATTTCATTTCTTCCTCCATACTCATTGTCCTATTTCATTACCTCCTCCATTCTCATTATCTTTTTTCATTTCTTCCTCCACACTCATTGTCTTATTTCATTTCTTCCTCCATACTCATTGTCCTATTTCATTTCTTCCTCCATACTCGTTGTCTTATTTCACTTTCTTGTCAGTGTTCATACAGGTGATTCATTTCTCGCTCATTCTTCACGTTTTTCTTAAATTTCTCGCTCAACACTTCTTTGTGCTTTATTTCTCGATCAGTGCTTACTGGGTACTGTTTTTTGTTGTTGTTGTTGTTGTTGTTGTTGTTGTTTTTTTTGCTATCTCATCTTCCGCACCATTTCATTGACCCTACTCCCGAGTAGCTCACTCTGCTTCCCGTTCACAGCAACACCTTGCATGTCCCGCCACCGGCACTCCACGGTGAGCAGTCAATACCAAATCGTCATGAGCCACCCGCCACAGGAGACGTCGCACTGCAGCCCAGTAAATTCAGTGGTGTTCAGTTTTGACTGTTCCGATCCAATAAGCGCAGGACGTCCGGTATGGACCGTACAGCTAGCCTCGAAAGAAAATATACATCATGGAGCGCATTTCACAGCCCGGTATAGCTGCTAGCCGAGCAACAGAGCATCAGGTCATGGAGTGCTTGTCTCCGAGAGAGGGGATGATGCAATGCTCAGGTGTTTTAACCCGTTTACAAAAAAAAAAAAAAAAAAAAAAAAAAAAAAAATAAGGAGTGTTATCCTAAGAGCTCACGAAAGCCGAAGGAAACCCATTTGTGACAGTCCAGTGAACGCTGAAGGGTTCAGTTTGTACCATACAGACACTGACAAACCTTCAGGCCAACGCCATAATTCAAGTTGTGAGTAGCATGCGTACTGAGCGTCAAACAAATGTTAGCAATACCGTATTATTAAAAAAAATTGAAAAACTAAAACGATTACGCTGCCAGTTGTTATTGTTGTTGTTGTTGTTGTTGTTGTTGTTGTTGTCGTACCATGGCTAAAAGACTCCAGGGACCATCCAAACAGCCTAAGTATTTGAACACTATGGTACAAATGCATCAGCTGGAGATGAGAACATTACGTGTGTGACCGTTTTTGATTACCCCGCCACATGGGCAGCCACACTCCGACTTCGGGGGATTTTGGAGACTGATAATGTTATGCTAGGAGCTCGTCACAAGTGAAGACAATCCCCGTGTAACTATGCAGAGCATAACAACATTTTGATGTAGCCTGGGTGTTCTAGCCTATGTCAATTGGCCTGACACAGCCTTCAGCCAAGGCGGACGCTGCCAGTGAGTTAGCAGCTTATCTCCATATTATCGATACATCAGCAGTTAACCATTTCCCCTTTATCCAGGAATTTTGCACTCTCCCAAAATGCAGCCTACTCCATTTGCT
>JADBJO010000664.1:195000-202500 GCA_016801955.1 Conus betulinus | reverse complement strand
AGAATGATTTTATCACACTGCAAGAAAATGCCACAGCCAGACAACAACCAGAGAAACCGCGCTGTCGGGAGGCTGAGGGCCGGTTCATCTGTCCGACAGGTGGCAAGAGCCATGAACGCCCACCACACCACTATCCACCGCCTACAACAGCGCTTGGCAGCCACCAGTCAGTTTCTGACCGTCCTCGACCAGGCGCACCTCGAGTGACGACTCACGAGACGAGATCGAGCCATTCGCCTTTCCCATCTCAGGAACCGATTCCTGACTGCTGCTGCCACCGCTAGAGCAACTTTGGGGGAGCGTGGGGGGACTCATCAGCAGCCGCACCATCAGACGACGCCTGTCACATGCAGAAATCAGGTGTCACAGGCCCTACGTTGGCCCTGTATTGACTGACAGACACAGGCAGGCCCCGGCGCCATTCGGCAGCAAATGGTGCGTTCCTGGGAAGACGTGCATGGAGGAATGTCATCTTCTCTCATGAGTCACGTTTTTGCATGAGCCACGATCATGGGAGAATCAGAATTTACAGGAGACGAGGCGAACGGTATCATGACCCTTGTATTACGCAGTTCGACTGGTTTGGTGGCCCTTCAGTGATGGTGTGGGGTGCCAACAACGCCAACTTCAGATCCCAGCTCGTGGTGATCGATGGCAACATCACGGCACAGCGTTACGTGAACCACGTTCTCCAGCCTGTCCTGCTTCCACTCCTGGATCACCATGGTGGACGACGCAGATTTGTGTTCCAGCGTGATAATGCTACACCTCACAGTGCCTGGATGACCCGTCAGTTTCTGCAGCAGAATGGAGTGGAGGTGATGCCCTGGCCATCCTGTCACCTGACACGAACTGCATTGAGCACTTTCGGGACGCGTTCGGCAGGAGAGTGGAGCAGCACATCAGCCGAGGCCCCAGACGAGAGGTGAACTGATCGCCGTTCTTCAGCACCACTGGGTCAACATCCAGCAAGTGCAGATCCGACGTCTCGTGCAGTCCATGCCTCGGCGTCTTCGAGCGTGTGTAGCTGCCAATGGTGGATACACAAGATATTGACAGAATCATCTCTTTTGAAAGATGGTTTATGCTGTGCTATAACCATGTTTGACAGTTGTTTATGAATTTGATTCAGGTCGTTTTTTTCTGTTCACACATGCCCTATTCAATCAAATTTTCCAACGCAGATTTGGTTTGTTAAGTTGTTACAAAGGTTCCAATTAAATAAACTGACAAATGAAATGTTTTTGTATGATTTTTTTTATGTTTGTGCGGAATTTCTGCCTCTCAGAGACAGAGAGAACAAATACACAAAAGAACAAACTGGCTTTTCGTTATCCCATATATATATATATATATACATATATAACCAAAAATGCTGCTAAAACGCCTAATAAAAATCTGAAAGTGCTCAACCCCTTGGGGAGCAACATCTGTTAAAAAAAGGATGATAAAAGGAAGTTTTAAAAACCTTGGTTTTAAAACTTCCTTTTATCATCCTTTTTTAACAAATATGTTTGATGGTGTTCTTGTTGAATATTTTGGACAATTTGTGTTCTTTTGGGAAGGATGCTGTCAAAATTTTGAAAAAATCTTTTCCTACGTTTGTTTTTACTCGTCCATCATATGGAGGGTTGTACCATGTGATTTTCCTTTTCCTGCTTTTTTTTTTTTGTTCATGTTGTTATCTGGGTTGTATTGTAGTTTGTAGCTGTAACCACTTTTTTGCAATGCCTCTTGGTATTCTGCTGCTGCATTGTTGAATACTCTTTCATTATGTGACAGATTAGATAATCTCTTGTTTATGCCATTGGGTATGGTTTTTTAGTATAGATGGTGGGTGGTTGCTATTGATGTTTATAAATGGGTGTGTCATTAGGTTTCTTGTATGGTTTATATATGTGGTTTGTTGAGGTCAAGTGTTATGTCTAAGTAGTTCACTACCTTTTTGTTTGCTCGATGGTGATTTTTAAGTTATGGTTTTGGAAAATTTTGCATAGTTCTTTTTTCTTGTTTTCAATGGTTCTTGGATTGTTGTTTAGCGCGGCGAGGCCGTCGTCTCTGTACAGTCCGATTTGTTTTCCGAGTTGCTTTTGGATGTTGGATAGTATAAACAGTCCGACTAGTTCGCATGTTTCGGCACCGTCATACGATCCCATGGTCACATCAAATGTTGAGTTTTTATTCGTTTTCTTGATCCATGTATCATTTCTGCTGTAAAGTTTTCTTGGTGTGGAAAATGATTTCCATTTCTGACCCTGTTATGTCTGTGTGTTTATTAGCAAATTTCAGAGCTTTAGTGAGTAGCTCTTTGTCTATGGATGGGTAGAAGTCTACTATGTCGAATGTGATGAATACTGTGTTCTTCTGTTTGTTAAGGTTTTTGAACCATTGGATAACTTCATATGTGTTCTTCCAGAGGTTGTATTCAGTGTTTGATTTTATGTTTTTTTATGGCTTTTTTCTAAGATTTTCTTACTTATTTTGCCCAGTTCAGATTTAGATGGGTTTATTAGTCTACATGTTGGGTTGTTGTGTGGAAATTGGGTTTATGGTCTTAAGGGTTATGAAGGCTTCTTTAATTGCAGTTGTTTCCACCCTGTCACCTAGATCCATGTGGTGTACGAGTTCTTTTTCTTTTTTTCGGATGTTGTTGTGTATGGTTTTATCAGCTTTTTTGTAGTTTTTCTGAATGTTTTTATCAAGAAGTTGTGAGTACTCGTTTGGTTCCATTTTGTAGTAATTACTGGTTTTGTCAGCCTTCACGAATATTTTTTTTATCATTTTGTATTTGTTTTTATTTCATTTTTTAATGATGTTTGGAAATCGTTGTTGATTTTTGAATTCTATGTTGGCTATCATTCTTTTCATTTTATCCTCAAAAGATTTCATTTCATCTATGGCTGGTGGAGATCGCCATGATTTGAAGTCATATGTGTTTTTGTCCTTTTTTTTTCGCATTCGGATTCAGGAAGAAAACTGCTTTCCATCTCATGTTTCGTACGAATTTTTCAGTTTGTTCTATTAATCTTTTTAAGTAGAACTGCGGGTTGGAAAATGGTATATTTTTTGTCGATTGTCTAAAATTATTTCCTCCATTTTGAAATTCACCAGGCCACAGTGCTCAACTTGAGGAGCTATATTAAAATACTGCTAAAACGCCTAATAAAAATCTTAAGGTGCTCAACCCCTTGGGGAGCAACATCTCTGTTAAAAATAGTATGATAAAAGGAAGTTTTAGAAAATCAACAGATCTGTTTCGAGCCAGCGCTCTCGTCAGGATGGTTTTGGGGCGCCTACTGCCGGTGTTATATGGCCTGATGTCACTGTTTGCACGTGCGGATTGGCTGCACGTATTGTTCGTTTTTTTGGGTTGTTTTACAGTTCAGGGTGCGTTTGCTGACAACGATTTCCATTTGTGCCTGCAGTTGTTTTACTATTTCTACTTTTAGTATTTAGGGTTGCTAAGTATGGTTTTTGCATAGTATTAACCATTTGTCCAAAATATTCAACATTGTATACCAAGCCACTGTGACATCAGAAAATGAAAAAGAAACATACATAGGGATCACTGAAAATCACTTCAAAACCAGATACGCAAACCATAAACAGTCATTCAACAAAGAAAAATACAAAAACCAAACAGAACTGAGCAAATATATTTGGAGACTTAAAGACAAAAAAAAAAACTATAACATATCCTGGAAAATCATAAAAAGGGCATCACCATACAACAACATTTCAAAAAGATGCAACCTATGTTCAACAGAAAAATGGTTAATACTATGCAAACCATACTTTAGCAACCCTAAATACTAAAGTAGAAATAGTAAACAACGCAGGCACAAATGGAAATCGTTGTCAGCAAACGCCCCTGAACTGTAAACAACCCCAAAAAAACCGAACAATACGTGCAGCCAATCCGCACGTGCAAACAGTGACATCAGGCCATATAACACCGTTTAAAAAAATCAATATTTCGCTTGCTTTCAGTTTTTGGTTTCTTCACCCGTTCCACTCCCCACCCCACGTTCATCTCGCCCCCTCCCTGATCCCTTTATTTTTACACCACTACCAGCCCCTCCCCTCCCTCAGCCTTTAAGAAATTAGAAACGCCGAAGATCACAAAACTCGCAGTCATGGGACTTTTGAAATAGGACAGATTGTTTGCAAAGTGATCCATCAACAAACCATCTTCGTGCACAAACAAAACGACACAAAAAAACCAAAATAAAAACCGACATTACGCGACAAACGTTTCCGCTTGGCAGCAATCGCACTCCCCAAGTCATCACCATGTTATTTCATGCTCAGCCGACCTTGGGGACGGTCTGAGAGTGGAAGTTTATTTGAAGACCAAACAGTGTACACACTAAAACATTACAAAAAACCGTGGTTCAATAGTACTTTTTGTTGGAATATTAATGCAATATGTTACATATAAGCAACATCTCATTTGGAATCGACTTGTATACGTAAATGAAAAATGTCCTGAACTTCTAACTGAAGAGTCCAGAGATCATTAGGAAGACATGTGACTGGAAACTCTGCTCCACTCAGGTGCATAAAACACCTGATTCAGATTAAACCCACTGTGGTCGATGAAAGCAGGATGCAGCAAGCTCACACCAGCAAGGTTGAGAAGTTTGCATTCTAATCAACAGCTTGAGGGAACCTGGTTTCCAAGCCAAAGTCCTCACCACAAAGGTCGAAGCAAGGAGGGGCTGTTGGCTCAACCTATCATCTTATGAAACATCTCGCTATTTCTAGTAAACACACACACACGCACACACACACACACACACAACACACACACACACACACACACACACACACACACACACACACACACACACACAATTCTGAAGGCAATGGCAGAGGCAGCTGAAAAGAGTTCCAGCTTGATTTGTTAGGAGGAACCAAAGTGAACTTCGTAAGGCTTAAATCTCCAGACGTAGAACAGGTGTCTGATAGATATGGGGAAACACATCCGTCTGAAAAGACACACCTCGAGACAGCCACCCGTAAGGTGCCGTTCGGAAGACGGCAGTGCCAGAGAGAGAGAAAAAAAATGTGGAGGCAAAAAAAGTATCTTGGAATAATGACCTGGATGCTGCTCGGGCCGTTGAAGAGTAAGAAGATCAAGGCCGAAACACTTGTCTGTGATGCTGCCAAACTTTCCAAAAACTCCTACACTACCTAGATTGTTTTGTTTCTGCTCTGTGATTCCCACATTCACTCGACCGTTATGTACTCTTTCATTGCCACATTCACTGGATTGATTTCTACTCTGTAATCCCCACACTCACTGGATTGTTTTCTGCTCTGTAATCCCCACACTCACTGGATTGTTTTCTGCTCTGTAATTCCACTCACTGGATTGTTTTCTACTCTGTAATCCCCACACTCACTGGATGTTTTCTACTCTGTAATCCCCACACTCACTGATTGTTTTCTACTCTGTAATCCCCACACTCACTGGATTGTTTTCTACTCTGTAATCCCCACACTTACTGGATTGTTTTCTACTCTGTAATCCCCACACTCACTGGATTGTTTTCTACTCTGTAATCCCCACACTTACTGGATTGTTTTCTACGGGGTTATTGGGAAGGACTGTGCGCTAAAGTGGCTGGGGGACAGCTTGAGCTGGCCAGAACTGTCCGAGGGAACAGTTTAGGAGGGGTGGGGCCAGTTAGCCGTACTGTAACGCAGGACTGGCCCAGTCTGGTTGGTTCCCATCCTATGTGAACCAAGTCAACAGTCGTTGGGCAATGTCCCTTAGCTGTCACTGTACAAACATGCTGAGCGATTTCAGGTCTGGATCAAAAGGGCTCGTCTTCGCCTCTCCCTCCCCTTTCATGTCGGGTTCTGTCGCCGGCAACTTCCAGGCCGCGCTCTTTCGCTCGCTCTCTTTCTGTCTGCCTGTCAGTCCCTCTCTCTCCCTCCCTCTATCGCTCTCTCTCTCTCTCTGCCTGTCTGAATAAGTAAAGGATGTACAGTGTGCTTATGGCTGTGTGAGTGAATGAGCAATTGCATTACTCATACAGCATTTCTTCTGCGTAACATTTATAAATGCATACAGCCTCATCCCCCCCCCCCCCCCCCCCCCATCCCCCTCAAACACTCCACTCCATACTACTTTCTCCGTCACTTATCTCTTTCACCTTTCCTGAAAAATATATATTCTTCCGTGTATAAGAAAATTCACTGGAAATGTATGCTGGCTTACTTCAACGCAACTACTTCACTAATTCTTCCTCATGCTGATGATGTGTTACAGTATTTAGTGACACATTTTCAATGTGCTTAAGAAAATCATGACTGTAATCTGCAGAACGTACGTGTGTGTGTGTGTGTGTGTGTGTGTGTGTGTGTGTGTGTGTGTGTGTGTGTGTGTGTGTGTGAGGGGGGGGGGGGGAGGGTGCGTGCGTGCGTGCGTGTGCATGTGCACGCGCGCATGTATAGCTGTGTGCGTACAAGCATGTGCGTGAATGCGTATGTGCGTGCGTGCGCGTCTGTGTGTGTGCGCGCGCACGTGCGTGCGTGTATGTGTGTGCGCGCGCACGCGTGAGCGCGTGCATGCATGTGCGTGTTTGTGTGCATGCATGCGTGCGAGCGCGCGCGCACGTCTGCGTGTGTCTGTGCGCGCGCGCGTGCGTGTGTGTGCGTGTGCGTGCGTGCGTATATGTGTGTGTGTGTGTGTGTGTGTGTGTGTGTGTGTGTGTGTGTGTGTGTGTGTGTGTGTGTGTGTGTGCGCGCGCGCGCGCGCGCGCGTGAGTGTGTGTTTTTTTCTTCTTTTTTTCAGTCTTGTCTTTCGTGCATTATCCCAACGCCGCTCATTCCGGCTTCTCCGTGCATGCAACACCCTGGTAGTCGGTGTCAAGTTGTCACAAAGCCATCCATCAGAGAAGGTACTACAGTGCTGCCGAGTCACTTGTCTTCAGTGGTGATCCAATATACGCAGGACATGACATACTAAGCCCTATACTGACAACAGTTACTGCAAAGTAGCGGAGCCAGCGTCTGAGGCGCCACCATGTCTGTTCAACGGCAGCCCTCACGAACCCACCAATACCAGTGACCCCGAAACGAACTGGAAAAGAGCGTAGACGTGAATAGGAATCAAGAGATTTCATCATTACAGCACAGCATGACGGGCCACAGGGATGAAGATGAGGGATGAAGATGAGTACCATTTGGTCTGAGGCTACTAATGCTTACTTTCATGGTACATCGCTGCGTAAACCTGGCGCCAGAGATACAGACACCTGCAGTGTTGGTCAGGAAATTTGAGCAACAATCTCAGATATGTATCTACTAAGTGTAAGTAAATCGAGTGAATGATACCACTCTTCCCAACTGATCCCATACCAAACTGAACTCAGGAGAGGAGCCGGTCGGAATCGAAAAATACCACAAATAGCTCTGAATGGGAATCGAACCTACAACCTCCCACTCCTCAATCCGCTACGGTAAACTCTGAACCACGGTGGTTGACCA
>JADBJO010000664.1:162500-190000 GCA_016801955.1 Conus betulinus | reverse complement strand
CGAGATACTACTTCATCGTGGGATTGTAGGAGGTACTACTTCATCGTGGAATTGTACGAGTACTATTTCATCGTCGGATGGTATGTCATATCACTTCATCCTGGGATTGTACGTCATACCACTTCATCGTGAGATTGTACGAGATACTACTTCATCATGGGATTGTACGTCATACCTTTTCATCGTAGATTGTACAAGATACCACTTCATTGTGGGATCGTACGAGATACTACTTCATCGTGGAATTGTACGTCATACCACTTCATCGTGGGATTGTAGGTCATACCACTTCATCGTGGGATTGTAGGTCATACCATTTCATCGTGGAATTGCAGGTCATACCACTTCATCGTGGGATTGTAGGTCATACCACTTCATATTGGGATTGTAGGTCATACCATTTCAACGTGGGATTGTACGTCATACCACTTCATCGTGGGATTGTACGTCATACCACTTCATCGTGGGATTGTACGAGATACCACTTCATCGCGACATTGTATGTCATACTACTTCATCGTGGGATGGTCATCATACTTCACGTGGGATTGTATGTCATACCACTTCATCGTGGGAATTTACGAGATTCTACTTCATCGTGGGATTGTACGTCATACCACTTCATCGTGGGATTGTACGTCATACCACTTCATCGTGGGATTGTCAGTCATACCACTTTATCGTGTGGGATTGTAAGTCATACCACTTCATCGTGGGATTGTGCGTCACACCACTTCATCGTGGGATTGTACGTCCCTCTTCTTCGACTATTGTGTTTTCTTCCGGGTACTGCTGCATCAACAATGCACAACAAAAAGGATGCTGCAGTTGTTGGCAGACTGGCAGCAGCATGTTCTCCGTGTTGATACTGCATGCGTTAAGGAGGGCACGGTTTTCTTTTTTTTTTTTTTTTCTACAACAGGCAGTATCATGTTCTCTATTTTGACAGCGATTCCCTTTATGAAGCTATTTTTTTTAGACAAGCAGCATCATGTTCTCTACTTTGACAGCGATTCCCTTTATGACGCTGCTATTTTTTTTTTTATTTAGACAGGCAGCATCATGTTCTCTATTTTGACAGCGATTCCCTTTATGAAGGCACTGTTTTTTTTCAGACAGTTGGGATCATATTCTCCATGTTGACAGTGAACAGCTTAAGGAAAACACTACTTTTTTTTCTTTATACAGGCGGAATCATGTTATTCATGTTGATAGTGCAATGAAGAGAGCCACTACTTGGTTGCTTTTAGACAGGCGGATCATGTTCTTCGAGCTGAACGTGCATGCGCTGACGAAGGCACTCTTTTTTTTTCCTTACAGTCAAAGAAACGTACTGACATGAAAAATTAGGTACATAGGTACATTATTATGGAGGAGCACGTTGTATGAACACGCGCTGGCGCGTCTATGCGTACGTGCAAATGTGCATATGCGTGTGTACAATATGCGTGTGCAGTAGTAGTAGTAGTAGTAGTAGTAGCAGTAGTAGTAGTAGTTCAGTTTTACGTCTGTTCACATCAGTGATATTAGATGAAGAGAGAGAGAGAGAGAGGAGAGAGAGAGAGAGAGAGAGAGAGAGAGAGAGAGAGAGAGAGAGAGAGAGAGAGAGAGAGAGAGAGAGAGAGAGAGACGAAAGGAAAGGAAACAAAACGAAACGAAATTTTATTTTACCAGGATAATAGGATAAGCATATAAATACTTTTTTCCACCCAGTCCTGGGGACACATACACACACACAAATATGTACAGAATAACCAATTAAATAAATTCGCTACATACAAGTGAAGTCAATATCATTGACAAAATATGAGAACTAACAATGCTATAAATAGAATAATATATATATATATATATATATATATATATAGAGAGAGAGAGAGAGAGAGAGAGAGAGAGAGAGAGAGAGAGAGACAGACAGACAGACAGAGAGAGAGAGAGAGAGAGAGAGAGAGAGAGAGATGCATAAATGTCTGCGACTATGCATGTGAATGCATAATGTGGTTATTTAAGTGTATATAAATATTCCTCTTTATATCCCTACAACATACCTGCAAATAATCTTACAGTAAGTGCTTAACTGGACTATAAATTAAACAAAAATCAACACTGAAGGCAAACTTTAAATCTGAAAAGACATCACACAAAGACATGCCTGATAATGGTGGTAAATGTGCTTGAAGAGGTAAACAGTCAAACAGCAAATCCTTGCTGGTTATTCTTCGTTCTCCACAAATACATTTTGCTTCGTTTACATATTGTTTTTAAGGCATCAAGTTTTAATCTATAAAATATTAAAGTGAAATTTCTGTACTGGTACATATTTTTTTACTTGTAAATAAGGAATGCTGCTGTTTACATGTTCATAATTAATCAAATGAGTATTTTTATCAGCCACACAAAGCAACGTATTTTTGTGGTATTTTCTGAATCGGCACCGGACGTTTTGTTTTAATAATTGATTGACTTCAGGTAAGGAAAGGGGTATATCAAATAACGTGGCGCACGTTTCCTTTCTTTCTCCACTCTTTGCGCATCTATCAGCTAGCTCATTACCCCAAATAGTACAATGCGATGGAATCCAACAGAAGATAGCATGAGTTCCTTTACATATGAAAACATGAATAAGATGGCATATTTCATTTGCAAGAAAGTTGTTCGAAACGGTATTTGGAAATTTTTATGGATTGCCGAACAAACATTGAATCCACACAAATAATCCCTTTAAGTATTGACCGTGGCAAGTCAATTGAATACGACAAAGCCATGGTACCAACTATCACTTCGCGACAAAATATTGATCTGCCTTTTCCGATGGAATATATCTTTTCAACCTTTGTGTTTGTATAACAAAAGCAGATCCTGACTGATTATTTGATAGTACTGACCATCTGTGTAAACTCAAGATGGTGAGGATATGTCTCTGTGTATGCATCTTTACAGAATACGACAAAATATTTGGTTGGTCAGTTTTGGTCACATCTCTGTGATCAAGATCAAAATGTGCCCTATTTCTTTCCCAAGCTGGAGGAGAAATCAAGGCCACCCTCGTTAATGTCTCAGAACTGACTCTTGACTCTTTCAAAAGATTTTCTGTACAAGAACCAATGGTAGAATGTGACAAAATAGTCTGAGTTCCTTTGGGATAATGAGATTCAGGTTTTATAGTAATCTCATTTTCGTTCACACCTATGAGCGTTGAACACTTCATTACATATTTGGCAAGTATTAGCTTTCTATGTTCGTCTAATGGTTTAATATTAATTTCCCTATGAGTTCGGTAAGTTGAAGCGCAGAATGGAAGACCCAAGGTATAATTTATAGGTTTTATTATCTATGCTTTGCAGCTTTTGTAACAATTGATTAGGGGCACTGAAGAAAGCCTCTTGTGCATAGCATAGTTATGATCGAATCAGTGATGTGGCTAAATGTTTTAAAGTGTTTATATCCTGACACCAGCTTTGTTTATTGATAGTTTTCAAAAAAGTTAAGTGTTTTTCTAGCTTTGTTCAGAAGGTACTGAATATGAAAGTTCCACGTTAATTTAGATGTTGAATATACTCAAAAAAAAAATTTAACCTAAGGTTTGTAGTCAGTGTGACTGCATCCATTTCAAAAGAGGGCAAATTTCTTGTGTCAGCGCCATTGCTAAATAACACCATATATATTTTTTCTCCCAAGAAAACATTAGACCATTCTCAAACATGTGTCTAGTTCAGTTGGTAAAGTTTTTGTAGTAATAATTAAGTGCTCATTTGGGAGTAGTTTTCCTTATTGAAGTATTCATCCATTTGTACAGATCGTCAGCATACTGCACAGCTGTGATATGTTTTGGAAGATCACAGAGTAAAATGTTAAACAACGCTGGAGCTATCATACAGCCTTGTGAATTCCCATTTGTAATGATTTGAATTCAGAGTACGTATTTTCTCCTTTAACTTGCGAGTTTCTGTCTTGAACAAATTCTCTGATATAATAATAAAGATTGCCAGATAGACCTATGTTTCGTAATTTGAAATACAATCTGGCATGCCAAACACTATCGAAAGCTCTTTAATATAAAAAAAATGTATCTTAAACGCTTTTTGGTTTCCCAAATGGTTTTTTTATTTGTGTTGTTATTTCAACTATATGATCGATGACCGATCTTCCTTTTCGAAAACCGGCTTAATAGTGTGGTATGACGTCATATATTTATCGCAATCATAAATCAATCCATTCAGAACTATTTTTCCATTAGTTTTCAGGCATGAGAGGTTTAAAGCTTTTGGTCGACAAGTATTTATATTTGTTGCAGATTTACCTGGTTTTGACATGGGAATTATTGCTGACTGTTTCCATATTCCTGGCATAATACCCTCTGACCAAATCTTTTGAAATGTTGTTTGCAAAACTGCTATGAAATTAGTTGGTAAGTGTTTCAAGATATCATTTGGAATTGCGTCTAACCTTACAGATGATGTTTTGTCAGTTACTGAAAAAAGCATCACTAACCTCATGTATTGAATTAGGTGCATTAAGAAGATCACTATTTGCATGTGGCTCATCATAGGGATGTTTCTTTTCTTCCTCTCCTCGAAGATGTCTACATTCTGGTGAACGACTTCCCATTCCCATTGTCCTTGAAAATGTATCAGCAAATGCTTCTGCTTTTCCGCTGAAGTTGGAAATTTGCTATTATCCAGTTTAATGGGACATCCAGGAAGATTTAACCCATGTTTCATGTCCCGAATTTTTTTCCACACCTGAAGAAAAATTCTTTATGCTGAGAAACCTCCTTGTTACAGAAAGATGACCAATATAAACGTTTGACTTTGGCTACAACTCTGTATAACAACTCTGTATAAGTATGTGTTGGCTTCCTTCATTTCTTCGTGTGCCTTTTCTATATCCTATAGGAATGTGCACTTGAATCATTCCACATTTGATGTTTTTCTTTTATCATTTCCTCAGACTTAATTTTAAGGTATGCTTTACATTTCTTATGTTTTTTTTTTTTTTAAATTCACGGCTTCTTCATAATCTTTTGTCCACCACACATTTCCAGTATGATTCTTTTTCTATTAATTCTACATTCAGGAATAGTTTCATTTGCGGCAGAGAGAGAATTATTTCATTGAATTTACTATATAAAACATTTATATCATCTTCACTGTCAAAAATATCATCAACATCAACATGAGAAAGAACAGATGAAATTTTTTTTTTAGTCTGCGAATTCATAATTGTATTTGGGTATTTCGTCTTCTGGCAAATATGCTATTTCAGCATTTTCATTTAATTCAATCTTTAGTGGAAAGTGATCACTTCCAAGAGTGTGTTGACATGTTTGGCAGATGCAGTCAAAAGCTAATTGTGGAGAAATCAGGACAAGTGAATGGCGCTTGCTCTTTGAGTAGAAATATCTGGTATTCGAGTGATGCTGCCATCATTTAGCAAGCACAAAGATGAGTGCACCACGTTTTCAATGAAGCGATTGCTGGTTATAGCTGTGCAATCTTTATCCCAGAATGGAGTGTGGGCATTAAAGTCTCCACCAACCAGCCATTTTTCATTAGAATTTTTAAACGAATGTAGCCGCTCAGTGTTTCGATCGTTCGGTTCTTTTGGCAAATAAACGTAGACGACGTCTAGAACATTTCTGTTATTAATCCTATCACTTGCCGCGCAGGACTGTAAGTCTGGTTGATCCGATGGAACAGGTGATGGGCATAAAGAATGATCAATGCCTTCCCGGATATAAATAGCACTGCTTATTCTTTGTTTTGCACTAGAGACTTCATTATATACTGGTGGATAATAAAAGTTAGGCAATCTGGGGTATTTTGGTGTGTGTGTGTGTGTGTGTGTGTGTGTGTGTGTGTGTGTGTGTGTGTGTGTGTGCGCGCGCGCGCGCGCGCGCTTACACGTGCATGCGTGCGTGGATGCGTGCGTGCGCGCGCGTGTGTGCGTGAGTGAGTGAGTGTGTGTGTGTGTGTGTGTGTGTGTGTGCGTGCGTGCGTGCGTGCGTGCGTGCGTGCGTGTGTGTGTGTGTGTGTGTGTGTGTGTGTGTGTGTGTGTGTGTGTGTGTGTGTGTGTGTGTGTGTGTGTGTGTGTGTGTGTGTGTGTGTGTGTGTGCGCGCGCACGCACGCGCGCGCATATGTGTGTGTGAATGTGAGTATGTGTGTGTGTGTGTGTGTGTGTGTGTGTGTGTGTGTGTGTGTGTGTGTGTGTGTGTGTGTGTGTGAGAGAGAGAGAGAGAGAGAGAGAGAGAGAGAGAGAGAGAGAGAGATTTTATTGTCATTACCAAAGAGGTCTTTTGACATGGCGGAGGGGGGGGTAACAGAACAATAACATTTCCCTCTTCCTTCCAGCAAACAAATAGTACGCATCCATTCCTAGTGTGTATCAAATGAAAAGTGAACAAAAGCAAATAAATTCGTAGCATTTTCTTATGTCCTCAGGCACAGGAGAAATGCAGTAAGGTCAACACAAAACAAAAAAGAGAGAGAGAGAGAGAAGAGAGAGAGAGAGAGAGAGAGAGAGAGAGAGAGAGAGAGAGAGAGAGAGAGAGAGAGGAGCGCATATGAGCGTGCGTGCGAGTGTGCATACGTTTGTATGTTACACTTTTGTTCTTTGTGTAACGTGTGTAACGTGTGCGGGTGTGTGTGTGTGTGTGTGTGTGTGTGTGTGTGTGTGTGTGTGTGTGTGTGTGTATGTATGTGTGTTTGTGTAGGCGCGCGAGCGCTACTTAATGTGTGTATGTGTGCATGCGCGCGCGCACATGTGTTTGTGTGAGAGATAATGTAGAATTTTATGCATTTGGAAGAGTCTTGAGGGATCTAGATAGGATCTTGAGCCATCGCCGCTGCTGTTGTGCAAACTTTTTAGGGCACTTCAGCTTGCGCTCAAAACGCCCCCAACCCCCACCCTCTTCCTCCCTGATGCTCCTGTCAGTACACCCATGGTTTTATTGCCAACAATCCCAGCGTGGTGGTGATCTCTCTCTCTCTCTCTCTCTCTCTCTCTCTCTCTCTCTCTCTCTCTCTCTCTCTCTCGCCTATCCACCAATGAACACCCAAAGGACAAATAGAAAGAGACAGAGAGAGACAGACAGACCGAGAGAGAGAGAGATGTGCATACACACACACACACACACACACACACACACATACATATATATATATATATATATATATATATATATATATATATATATATATATATATATATATATATCCCACAGAGAGAGAGAGAGAGAGAGAGAGAGAGAGAGAGAGAGGTGCATATAGATACATATATATATAGACAGACGGACAGAATGACTGACTGAGAGACAGACTGACAGAGACAGATAGAGAGAGGGAGGAGAAGGAAGGAGGTAGAAGAGAGTGGGGTGGGGGTGAGGTCAGATACAGAAAGTGGGAATTTCAAGTAAAAAAAAAGCGGGCGTTTGAGGCTAAGAGCTTCAAAGGACTGGCTGGACACTTTACAGGCTCTGAACTTGTTGCTGCTCTTACTGTGCGTCTTCAGCATTGCGTACATACTGCGTTGTGCATGTACTGTATGGTGTGGGGGTTACATGCGACAGTAATTTCAATGGTCCCGCACAAGACACAGGCGACAAATGGGTGTGTGAAGCGCAAGTCGGTGTACAGTTTGGCGACCCTCTCAAGGAGTGATCAGAGACCTGCCACATTGCCTTAGGTCCCAGACCAAGACCACCTGACAGCCGGTCTTGAGTGGAGAGAGAGAGAGAGAGAGAGAGAGAGAGAGAGAGAGAGAGAGGGAGTGAGTTCAGATTTCAAACTGTGTTATACTTTGGCCCTTAACTCTGACTGCATGTCTGAAAGAAAAACATCTGGTGAGTTTGGTAGAAACAGCAAAAGATGAGTCAGCTTTGAAAGGATGATGGATTTCAAAATTGCTATTCTACCTAGGGGTGTAATCTGGTGTTTTACCCATATTTTGAACAAATGATTTACGTCTGCAAGTCTTTCTACGTAGTTCATTTCTAAGCAATCTTTCAAGCCGTTTGTGAACCATATACCAAGTATTCGAATTTGTTGTGGATTGCAGACAATTTCTAAGTGGTCCATGTAGTGGTTTTGACTATTTTTTTTACACTTCCAAGCCAAACTGCGCTCGTTTACTCAAATTCATATGAAGACCTAAGACACAGTAATCTAAAAAGAACTTCAGTACAAGGTTCAAAAAATTTCTTTTCCCCTGCGAGTAAGAATTCGGTGTCATCAGCATTTTGAGATATATAAAATTCAGTTTCATTCATTTTGATTCCCAGAATATCTCGATTTTCCCTGACCAAATCACGAACAGATATGGTGAAATTGGGTCCTTTGTCGACATCCTTTTTTAATATCGAACCAATGTGAAAACTGTCCATTTACAGTCACACAAGACTTGATATTTTTGTCAGAAAGACTGATATTTTTGTAGAATCCTTATCCATCTACAAATGTCTTTTTGGATACCAAAATGCTTTCAGGACTTTAGACATAAATTCCCAATTAATCGATTCCAAGGGTTTTTTTCAAAGTCTATGTTTAGTTACAAACCAGGCAGATAATTTTCATCTGAATAAGATATAATGTCAAATATCAATCTTATATGTCGCCGATGTATCTATTTCTAATAAAACCGGTCTGATCTTCATTTATGATTTTAGGCAACACAGATTTTATTATGTTGGTAATGCAAGAGGATCCTATCTTATAAACGACATTTAACAGAGAAATAGGTTTCCAGTTTTTATGTACTGCCTGGATTTATCATCACCTTTTGGAATACATGTAACGATTCCCTCTCTTTGTACATATGACAGTTCTCCTTTCTTTGAAACTTGCATTTAATGCTCTAACGACAAATACACCAATCTGTTTCCAAAAGACTTTAAAGAATTGAGTAGTGAAGCCATCCGAAACGGGCTTTTTATCATTTTTCATTGTCTTCAAAACATATGTCACTTCCTCCAATGTAATAAAACCTTCTAACTCCGCTGCTTCTGTTTCACTGAAACGGGGGATGTCTTCCACGAAATCTTTTATATCACAGTTTTCTATAGCATTTCCTGTGTGTAATGTTTTATAAAAAACTGTACTTCTTTCTTTGTGTGTCTTTTTGATTTGTTAAACACATATTTTGTTTATCAATTAGTCTGGCCACGCTTTTTACTGATGTAATGTCGTTTTTTCGAGATTACAAAAATAACTACCAACTTTCTCCCCATCTGCTATCCATCTAGCGCGTGATCTTAAAACCCCTTCGATTTTTGTTTTTTCTCTGATATCCGACAGCTGTTGTTTTTTCTCGTTAATGACTTTCATGTCATCTTCATTTTTCTTTTTTTTTTCTAACTTAATAATGTCTTGTTCTCATTGTTTTTCCCTCTTCATTAGTCTTTCTTTTATTCGCAGTAGCATAAGCAATTTTTTTACCTTATTTTCATTAACAGGAAATCGAGAAATAGATCATCTGAAATTGAGAATTGTAATTTTTCGCTGTTAAGATTTTTTGTATTCATAGAGTATTCTTCTTTAAAGTTTTCAATAACAGTATTGATTTCATCTAAATATGACTTATCTTTCAACAGAGACGAGTTAAGTTTCCAAAAAGTGTTGCGCTTTATGTCTTCATTAATTTTTTGCTTTAATAACACTGCAGAGTGATCTGTTCTGTAACGGATTCAATGTCTACTTCAGTAGTATAAGAAACAACTGAATCTGATAATATATATATATGAGTATATCTGAATATATATATATATATATATATATATATATATATATATAGCCTGGCCTGTTGAAAAGGATTAGTTCTCCTCCACGTAAAACGGAGACACTCTGGGTTTATTTCCCGTCAAATATCATAATGTGCATTTTCCTGCTGTTTGTACACTTCACACTCCCTTATACTACACTGGCTGGTTGATAACAGACCGTTTACAAAATCACCTGATGCTTGCCCCACGCCAAGGGTAATTATAGTTTCAGCATGTACCAGTGTTTTCTTATATGTGTTTATGTTCATGAACTTTTTATCACAGATTCTTTCTCTTTTATTGCCAACCTGTTTATATAACGTCTTGATATCGTCCCGGTTATGTGTGTCATCCTAGTTATGATTATGTCTGTTAGGTATGGTCCTAGCCATTGCAACCGGCAAATGATCCCACTCGGTCAAATTTCGCACAGCTAACGATGAAACATGCACTATAAGAAATTCGTCACGCGACATTAAAAAAAAAATGTGCTCAAACCACTGGATGAAATAAAAGTAAAAACTTCCGGCTAACCCATGCTCTTTCCATCCCTTTAGAATAACACAAGTCATCAATACTGCATCGCAGTACCACTTGTTCACCAAACATCAGTATCTCTATCGAGTGAGCTTTGGGGACATGGTTATATTTTTTGGAACTCGTTATCTTCAATATCGTCACCAAAACTTACTGAATTTAGCGACGCAGTTCTTGCGTCGAAATCCTAGTACATTGATAAATAAAAAAATGACCAACTGTATTATGTAGACCCATCGCACATGTGCCTGTAAATTCCACACGAAAACCGTTTTTGTCGTTTTCCACACAATTTGGAACCATGATGGAGAGGGGTTGTACACTGCCAAATCATTCATCTTCATCCAATCAGAAAGGGCTTTGTTTATTTTTAGAGCATTACCATTATCAATGTTCCAACGTACACATTCCATCAAAGATGAAAGATTTTTTTCTAGCTAGTGCGATAACTCCCATTTCTTGGTACGACAGCTTCTTCGCTGTAGCAATATGCATGTTCAAGTCGTTAAAAATATATTTGTTTCTAAATCGGATGTAACAGAATATATGTGAAAATGCAATATCAAAAGAATTAATTTATGACAAAAATCCGGTCCTATCTAACCTAGCAAATAGTCTTGTATTATATTGTCAAATAATGTTGTACGTCGAATATCGAAAGGAAAACGCCGAGAGTAATGAGTAATATGCTGGGGGTGGTTTTTTTTTTTTTTTTTTTTTTTTGTTTTTGTTTTTTTTCTCTCTTTTTTTCTCCTTTTTGTAGATGCAGCAGAGTTTTTGCTCTGAGCTCCAGACATTCTGTACGTGATCGTGATCCTTGGGTTCCTGAGATGATCATGATGCTACTTTTCGCGACTGTAAGTATTGCACTATCAAATGTGTTGTGCTGATTCCAGTGAGCACAAATGGATTTCTTGCACAGCGAGTGATCTCCCTGGAAATTGCTGTCACCCACTCGCTGATCATATTTCTTGTTCCGCTCCTCATCAATACACTGATGGAGAAACTGTCTCTCCCACCACGGGATGGATCGCCTGTGGAGACATGGCCAATGACTATGTTGAATTTAGCGGAAACTACAGATCCATCTTCAGCCTCCGGTTCTTGTACTAGGCCCACTTTCCATGCAGTTTGTAACACTAATCTCGTTTCTTTGTTCGGGGGTCAGGTCGGAAGTCACTCTAATGTCTTTAGTCTTCAAAATGCTCCGGATATCTGGATCGTGTAATGCTTTCATGTTGTCTGTCCGTTTATAGAAACCATTATACCAGGAGTCCCAGCTGGTTAGCGTACTGCTAGTGTTCACTGATCCTGAAAACCCTCTGCATATCAAAACATTTGTATGAGTTTGAATCGTAACATTTGTTGACAATATTGGGAAAGTGTTCTACCCAAGCCACACTATCTTTTTTTGGACAGTGCCTGACTCTTAAAAAAAATCAAATCATTTCTTATGTTTACGGTCTCAGTGGTGATGGCTTCCTTTATCATTCGCCCCAGTAGCTGTAGAATACGACCCTGATCTTCTCGTACAGCGTACACGTTCACCCTGTCCTCCTCAACACAGCTGTTTATCATTTTAATTTCTGTTTCTATCCAATACGTATTCCTGCACAGTGTACATGTCTTGTGAAAAAATCTCCAGCTTGGGTTTTGAATGATGAAGCGGTAATCACGATCAGGGCCAGGATTCGTTTTAATGTCCATGCAGTGCGTAAGAAGGAAAATACAAACACGATACGGCAGGAAAATACAAACACGATACGGCAGGAAAATACAAACACGATACGGCAGGGACAAAGTGGTAAACTGCCCTCATTGTTGTCCAGCGTCCCGTGCCTGTGTGCTGCCGATATCTTGTTTATCTTATTGGTTTCTTTGTGACCGATTTCTCACTGAAATCTTCATCTAAACTGAATACAGGCATATTTATCGAATGAGATCAGAAGTTAACGACACTTGATTATCTGTAAGTAAGCTATTTTTGTACAGAGAGAGAGAGAGAGAGAGAGAGAGAGAGAGAGAGAGAGAGAGAGAGAGAGAGAGAGAGAGAGAGACAGACAGACAGACAGACAGACAGACAGACAGACTGAGACAGGCATACAGACAGACAGAGGGAAGGAGGGGAGAGAGTGGAGGGAGGAAGGAAGAGTGATCGATGATTTTCTTTCTGGACGTTGTGATGTGCCAAGACTGTTGTAAGAGGGGGTATGGGGGCGCCGATGAACTGCGCGGGCCTGAATGGCTGCCAGGTGGTTACTCGGTTCCCTGTGTTCGTTTGTATTTTGGCTCTCCGTATAAACGCACCCCCCCCCCCCTCCCCCTCCCCACCTAAAGGAAAAAAAAGGCAATTCACTGAGCTATTTTCCATATTTAGTAGTAAAAGTGTTAGTTGTAAACCTACCAAGTGTTCCTCTGGTTTTTGTTTGTTTGCTTGTTTGTTTTGTTTGTTTTGTTTTGTTTTTCTTTTGCATCGTCCTGTTTTTTTTTTTCTTTTAATTTTTGTTTCCACCGAGTTAAAAAAATGTTCAGCCTCTCCCCATTCTTTTGTTCAAGCTGGAAACGCTTGTAATCAACATTGCTATCACAAGATATAGCAGGCGTCATGATCACCGGTAATTAACATTGCTCTCAGAAGAGAAAGCAGGCGTCACGACCACCAGTAATCAACATTGCTATCACTAGAGATAGCAGGCGTCACGACCACCAGTAATCAACATTGCTATCACTAGAGATAGCAGGCGTCACGAACACCAGTAATCAACATTGCTATCACTAGAGATAGCAGGCGTCACGAACACCAGTAATCAACATTGCTATCACTAGAGATAGCAGGCGTCACGAACACCAGTAATCAACATTGCTATCACTAGAGATAGCAGGCGTCACGAACACCAGTAATCACAACATCACAATCACTAGAGATAGCAGGCATCACAAACACCAGTAATCAACATTGCTATCACTAGAGATAGCAGGCGTCACAAACACCAGTAATCAACATTGCTATCACTAGAGATAGCAGGCGTCACAAACACCAGTAATCAACATTGCTATCACCAGAGATAGCAGGCGTCACGACCAGCAGTAATCAACATTGCTATCACTAAGGATAGCTGGCGTCACGAACACCAGTAATCAAGATTGCTTTCACTATAGATAGCAGGCGTCACGACCACCAGTAATCAACATTGCTATCACTAGAGATAGCAGGCATCACAAACACCAGTAATCAACATTGCTATCACTAGAGATAGCAGGCATCACAACAAATGCCCCCCCCACCCACCCCGATCCCCCCCATTTTTTTGTTGTCCCCGCCTCCGCCCATGGCACCAGTAATCAACATTGCTATCACTAGAGATAGCAGGCGTCTCGGAACACTAGCAATCAACATTGCTATCACTAGAGATAGCAGACGTCACGACCACCAGTAATCAACATTGCTATCACTAGAGATAGCAGGCGTCACGACCAGCAGTAAGATCGTTTCATCAACATTGCTATCACAAGAGACAGTGGACGTCACGAACACCATTAATCAATATTGCTGTCACAAGAGACAGCAGGCGTCACGCTTCAAGCCTGCCCGCACACACCGGGCTGACATCACTTCAGCGACGACGAAGCCTGGTCGATCGCCAACAAACCGATGCCCCTGCCTCTCCCTTCCCCCCATTAACCTCTCCCCACCCCCTTCCCCGCCCCTCCGCCATCCTTCTGTTTTGTCCTTCTCTTTCATACCCCATAAGAAAGGGCCGAGAACTTTTGAATGAACAATCACAAGGGAGGTAACCTGTCTACATAGTGAAACGATTATATGCATATAATACTTACGGCATTTAAAGACGAGGCCACCCAGGCAAACGAGCTAGGGAACTCCCACGAGTCACACAGAAAAGACTAATGCTCAGAGTTACGTTCATTACTTGCAAAGATTTCTTTCCTTTTTTTTCATTATCTATTGCCCAACTTCATTTCGCCTCACATATCTCTTGCCTTCCGAATAATCTGCTTCGTCCCCAACCTTCTCTCTGTCTCTGTCTCTCTCTCTAAGTCTCTTCTTATTTTCCCCCCCTTCTTTCTGTTCGTTCGTTTTCATTTACTCTCCTTTTAACTTAATTCTGCATCAGGAATGTTAACGCTATTAGACTAGTCGGCGTATCCTACACAGCTGCCCACTTCTTTTGCCGGTATATCAAAATGCCGATGGCAAATCTCTCCCACTTTCTCCACCCCCCCCCCCTCTCTCTCCAAGCACGCACACACATTCTCTCTCTCTCTCTCTCTCTCTCTCTCTCTCTCTCTCTCTCTCACACACACACACACACACACACTGTTACACTGCTAAAATGCCTGAATTCCTCAGTACAAGGTAAGTGCAGTACTAGCATATAGCTTGTAAGAGTTCGTTGTAGATCCTGTGGTAGGTGTTCGACTTGCAGACGACGACAAAATACACCAGGCGGTATTGAAACGAAGAGGATCCTTTTTATTTACAAACTTGAAGAATATAGGAACAAAACAAACCACTGACCTTCAGGTTCACTAAGCCGTACAGGAACTCAATCGTACATGCATCAGCGAATATTCTTTTAATGGCAGCTTCTCGTCGACTAGACTCAAACTCAATGAAGACTCGAACACTTCTAGACTAGAACTCTTCAACAAATCTCATTTCGCTCGCTCTCTCTCTCGTCTGTGTGTGTCTCTCTCTCGTCTGTGTGCCTCTCTCTTGCCTGTGTCTCTCTCTCTCGTCTGTGTGTCTCTCTCTTGCCTGTGTCTCTCTCTCGTCTGTGTGTCTCTCTCTTGCCTGTGTCTCTCTCTCGTCTGTGTGTCTCTCTCTTGCCTGTGTCTCTCTCTCGTCTGTGTGTGTGTCTCTCTCTCTGCTTGTGTCTCTCTCACGTCTGTGTGTCTCTCTCTTGCTTGTGTCTCTCTCTCGTCTGTGTGTCTCTCTCTTGCTTGTGTCTCTCTCTCGTCTGTGTGTCTCTCTCTTGCTTGTGTCTCTCTCTCGTCTGTGTGTCTCTCTCTCTTGCTTGTGTCTCTCTCTCGTCTGTGTGTCTCTCTCTCTCGTCTGTGTGTCTCTCTCTCGTCTGTGTGTCTCTCCCCCAGTCGCACACAGCTCTCATTCTTTTTTATGATATTGAAAGAATATTCTCGAACCTACTCGAATATTCTTTTCTAGATATTCTGCATACCAATAAGCTTTACCATGAAATCGCCACGACCGTATGCAAATGTAATTCGGTCAGCTTCTACAACATTCTCGAACTTTCGGCAAAGCACTAGCAAGTTATGGAAACCTGGTGAACATTCTAACAAAAAACTTGAATATTCCAATCGCATTATCAATCGATCCAAAAACAATACTGAACTATTCGGCATACATTCACTTTCCACACGTTTTAAACAAATCAACAATAGCACTATACTGACCCAAAATACAAATATCTAAAAGCGATAAATAAAAGGTTTGCAACGCGTCATTATTGCTATGATGTCTTTCACAAAAGTTCCCCCCCTCTTGTCTCCCTTTTAAATTGTAACTCTCTCTCTCTCTCTCTCTCTCTCTCTCTCTCTCTCTCTCTCTCTCTCTCTCTCTCACACACACACACACACACACACACACACACACACACACACACACACGAGAGGCGATCTGCCTGTTTGACTCATATGTGACGAATACATGCCACGACAGAATGAAGAGCAAATAGTGGATGGGACCGATGGGGAACGAAAAGGGGCATGAAGAATCAATTCTAACTATAATACAGATTAACACCAAGCTGCAGATGAAACATATCACATTTTAGGGTGATCCCTAGAGCAGAAAAAGATGCCGCTGTAAAAGAGAGAGTAAGATTCAGATGTTCCATTCCTATGGTTACATCTTCACATGAATCAATCTCGTTATTGTAGCTGAAAGAAAACCACTTGATGTACACATGGAAGTCAGCACTAGTTGTAACAGTAACAGAGGACTGGTTATCATTCCGATGCTCTTCAATCACCTACGCTTCTCCCCCCCCCCCCCTCCCCCCTCACGCGCCCTTCCCAACCACCCCCTTCCCTCTCTCCTCCCTCAACTTTCCCCACTTTTCTCACGCCACTTTCCCAGTTCCCCGTCCCTAGCTCTGCCCACCCTCCTCAGCTCCTTCCTCTGTTCACCATCTCATCAAAAGCAGCAGTCTTAATTGTCCTGATCAGCTCTGCTCTCTGGCTGTTACATATCAAACACCTCTGGTGTGAACATTTCAAGCTAAAGATCTACATCAATCTGACTTTGGAATCGGTTCCATTGTTCCTGATCGACAGGTCAGCTACGTGTTCCAAGTGTGTATCATCAATACACTGACGTATGTGTCAAATGATACTTTAACGTAACACGCATCATGCTTTACTGTGCTTCATGCATTCATTTAGGATTGTTGAAAGGAAAGCGCCTACTTTTGACCATTTTGCACACAGTGAAATTTACATGAATTCCTTTTTAGGTTGTTTTCTGTATCTTTTTAAAGATCTGTTATTAATAAAACAAGAGACTTTCTTATGCTGCTTTAAAGCTGCGCCATTTGCTTGATTCACAAAAACTCACATTGTTTTACTGAACTTAATTCGACAAATTGTCTTTTTCTGTTGTTTTACTGAACTAAATTCGGAAAATCGAGGGTTGACTGCCAGAACCGAGTATTTCGCATTTTGTCGATTTCCATTTTTTCACACTGCACTATCTTTTCCAGTGTGATCTTTCACCTAGTAAACTTTTTTTTTGGTTTTGGCATTGATTTTTGATCAGTTATTGATAAAACCAAAACCCAGTATCTCCAAATGTAGAGTAGCTTTCCCCCTGGAACCAATTAACTCGACATGTTTGTTCTTGCCCAGTTTGTATGAGCGCAGCACTTTTCACACACAGTGACTGCAAACCCCCCTATCTTGAACAAAGGGATTCTGGTTGTCAGAAAACACCAGTCATTTGGAAGAGTAAGCTACCACTAATCTGGAGATAAGTGTATTTTGGTGAGATTCCACCAAGAAAAGGAAAGTGACGGAGCCAGGGAAAACCCAGTGTATCCAGCTACTGGGCTGTCGCTGTCAGGATTGTTTACAGTTTGGCAGGAAGTGGGCCTGTAGCGGAGCTCCAGGGCTCAGGTTTATGTACCTTCTTTGCAGACACGAACTAGTTCGTAACCTAAAAAAGTTCGTAACACCAAACAAAATATGTTTCATGACGACTACATAGAGAAATTTTGTGCGTAAATGAGTTCGTAACTTTAGTAGTGCCCCCCCCCCCCCCCTCATCCACACACACACACCCCCCCACCACTACCTGTTCGTAGCTACGCTAACAGCACAGGTGCTCAGCTTTATCAGCACCCAGATTTTTTTGCCTCCAACCAGTCCCTTACACACCTTGCATAGTCTGTATGTTCTACCACAAATAGACACAGTCTTGCTGATTTTAGTATTTTGGCATTTGATACAAAATGTCTGGGTTTGTTAATGTTCTAATGTGTGGTGTACTGGTACTCTCACACTGATAATGTGCTGCTTATGCAAAGAGAACAACATAAATGAAACAAAAAACTTAATACTTAATCAACTTTCTTTTCTTTCAGGTTTTCCCAAGAGAGAGAGAGAGAGAGAGAGAGAGAGAGAGAGAGTGTGTGTGTGTGTGTGGGGGGGGGGGGGGGGGGGGGGGGGGAGGGGAGAGACAGACAGACTGACAGACAGAGGCGGCATCATAAGAGTTGTATGTAGAATGTGTTATAAAATCGTCCCACCAGTTGGCTAGTCCCCACTAAGGCCAGGCTTATAGCGAAAAGAAAGAGTCCTCAAGGAAGGCATGAGGAAAGCCAAGAAGCGTGACAATAGGCGTGAGAGGTTGGTTTGTTAGGTGTTTTTTTTTTTCCACCACTTCCCCCTCTCCCCCACCGTCGATCCCACCTCCCCTCTCCTCCCAAAATCTCCCCCCCCCCCCCACCCCCCAAGCTCACACCCCTGTCCACCCTCCCTTCCTTGACGAGTTTTGGTATTTGGATAAAAATAGTTTGGGTTATACAAGAACTGGCGTTGGGTATGCTCATTTTGTTACAGCTAATTCTTTAAGCTAAAATAAGCGGCTATCATAACGAATAAATAGCATACCAATGATATAAAATATTGTATGTGTATATGCGCAAGTGTTCGGCACTTAAGGTTTGTGACTGAGCAACTGAGACAGACAGACAGACAGACAGAGGGAGAACAGACAGACAGACAGACAGAGAACATAATGCTACTTTGAGGCAAGTCGTGGGGATCACGGGATCCCAGATTGTTTGTGTGGAGAGAGTGTGTGTATATCAATATATTGTCTTTTTTCTGTTGAGTAATCCATTTTTTTTCTTCGTTGAGTGATTGTCACAATAATTTGTAATACCTGTGTCAACTTCAGACCAGTAAAGTCCCGTGAGGAAGGCGAGGTGTGCTCACCGAAAATTTTGGATAACGAAAAGCCAGCTTGGTGTTCTTTTTTGTTTTGTTCTCACTCTGTCTCTCTGTCTCTGTCCCGCGCGCGCGCGCGCGCGCGCGCGCGTGTGTGTGTGTGTGTGTGTGTGTGTGTGTGTGTATACATTGTGGATGGCTAATGGAAGGATATAAAGACATTAACGTTGTCAGTCCATAAAAATCGTTCAAACTCAACTGTAAAAAAAAATGGTCTGCATGTATGTGTGTGTGTCCTTCGTTTTACGTCTATCCACTATTCGTGATATTAGACACCATTTGTTACAGCTAATTCTTTAAGCATGTATGTGTGTGTGTGTGTGTGTGTGTATGCGCGCGCGCGCGTGCGTGCATGCGTGCAAGCGTGCGCGTGTGCACGCGGGTGCGTGCGAGCATGCGTGTGTGTGTGTGTGCGTGCGTGTGGGTGTGTGTATGTGAGTGTGTGTGGTGCGCACGTGTATGTCGCCATATGATCTTGGCCATCCCCTTAACGTCAACTGTTTGTGCAAGGCTTTGGTCTCAACGCTTCAGTCGTCTCTGTGATCCCCGCCCACGTGGCCTGTGGGGAGCGCCACGTCAGCTTGGAGTCGGTCACAGCTGACTGCAGGGGTCGATGGGCCCTGATTGGTGTGTGGGTCAGGGCAGGCCATAACTGCCATCATCACTCTCACTGACTGGTGTGTGGGTCATCCCTCACTTCCATCACTCACTGATTGGTGTGTGGGTCAGGGAATGCCCTGACCTCCATCACTCTCAGTGATTGGGGTGTGGGTCAGGCCCTGTCTTCATCACACTCACTAATTGGTGTGTGGGTCAGGGCAGGCCCTGACTTCATTCACACTCACTCATTGGCTTGTGGGTCAGGGTAGGCCCTGACTGCCATCACTCTCACTGACTGGTGTGTGGGTCAGGCCCTGACTGCCATCACTCTCACTGACTGGTGTGTGTGGGTCAGGCCCTGACTGCCATCACTCTCACTGACTGGTGTGTGGGTCAGGCCCTGACTGCCATGCCATCACTCTCACTGTCTGGTGTGTGGGTCAGGCCCCTGACTGCCATCACTCTCACTGACTGGTGTGTGGGTCAGGCCCTGACTGCCATCACTCTCACTGACTGGTGTGTGGGTCAGGCCCTGACTGCCATGCCATCACTCTCACTGACTGGTGTGTGGGTCAGGGCAGGCCCTGACTGCCATCACTCTCACTGACTGGTGTGTGGGTCAGGCCCTGACTGCCATCACTCTCACTGACTGTGTGTGGGTCAGGGCCCTGACTGCCATCACTCTCACTGACTGGTGTGTGGGTCAGGCCCTGACTGCCATGCCATCACTCTCACTGACTGGTGTGTGGGTCAGGCCCTGACTGCCATCACTCTCACTGACTGGTGTGTGGGTCAGGCCCTGACTGCCATGCCATCACTCTCACTGACTGGTGTGTGGGGTCAGGCCCTGACTGCCATCACTCTCACTGACTGGTGTGTGGGTCAGGCCCCGACTGCCATCACTCTCTGACTGGTGTGTGGGTCAGGCCCCTGACTGCCATCACTCTCACTGTCTGGTGTGTGGGTCAGGCCCTGACTGCCATCACTCTCACTGACTGGTGTGTGGGTCAGGGCCCTGACTGCCATCACTCTCACTGACTGGTGTGTGGGTCAGGCCCTGACTGCCATCACTCTCACTGTCTGGTGTGTGGGTCAGGCCCCTGACTGCCATCACTCTCACTGACTGGTGTGTGGGTCAGGCCCTGACTGCCATCACTCTCACTGTCTGGTGTGTGGGTCAGGCCCTGACTGCCATCACTCTCACTGACTGGTGTGTGGGTCAGACCCTGACTGCCATCACTCTCACTGACTGGTGTGTGGGTCAGGGCCCTGACTGCCATCACTCTCACTGACTGGTGTGTGGGTCAGGCCCTGACTGCCATCACTCTCACTGACTGGTGTGTGGGTCAGGCCCTGACTGCCATGCCATCACTCTCACTGACTGGTGTGTGGGTCAGACCCTGACTGCCATCACTCTCACTGACTGGTGTGTGGGTCAGGCCCCGACTGCCATCACTCTCTCACTGACTGGTGTGTGGGTCAGACCCTGACTGCCATGCCATCACTCTCACTGACTGGTGTGTGGGTCAGACCCTGACTGCCATCACTCTCACTGTCTGGGTGTGTGGGTCAGGCCCTGACTGCCATCACTCTCTCACTGACTGGTGTGTGGGTCAGGGCCCTGACTGCCATCACTCTCACTGACTGGTGTGTGGGTCAGGCCCTGACTGCCATCACTCTCACTGACTGGTGTGTGGGTCAGACCCTGACTGCCATCACTCTCACTGACTGGTGTGTGGGTCAGGGCCCTGACTGCCATCACTCTCACTGTCTGTCTGTGTGGGTCAGGCCCTGACTGCCATCACTCTCACTGACTGGTGTGTGGGTCAGGCCCTGACTGCCATCACTCTCACTGACTGGTGTGTGGGTCAGGGCCCTGACTGCCATCACTCTCACTGTCTGGTGTGTGGGTCAGGCCCTGACTGCCATCACTCTCACTGACTGACTGGTGTGTGGGTCAGGCCCTGACTGCCATCACACTCTCACTGACTGGTGTGTGGGTCAGGCCCTGACTGCCATGCCATCACTCTCACTGACTGGTGTGTGGGTCAGACCCTGACTGCCATCACTCTCACTGACTGGTGTGTGGGTCAGGCCCCGACTGCCATCACTCTCACTGACTGGTGTGTGGGTCAGACCCTGACTGCCATGCCATCACTCTCACTGACTGGTGTGTGGGTCAGACCCTGACTGCCATCACTCTCACTGACTGGTGTGTGGGTCAGGCCCTGACTGCCATCACTCTCACTGTCTGGTGTGTGGGTCAGGGCCCTGACTTCCATCACTCTCACTGACTGGTGTGTGTGGTCAGGGCCCTGACTGCCATCACTCTCACTGACTGGTGTGTGGGTCAGGCCCCGACTGCCATCACTCTCACTGACTGGTGTGTGGGTCAGGCCCTGACTGCCATCACTCTCACTGACTGGTGTGTGGGTCAGGCCCTGACTGCCATCACTCTCACTGACTGGTGTGTGGGTCAGACCCTGACTGCCATCACTCTCACTGACTGGTGTGTGGGTCAGGCCCTGACTGCCATGCCATCACTCTCACTGACCGGTGTGTGGGTCAGGCCCTGACTGCCATGCCATCACTCTCTGACTGGTGTGTGGGTCAGGCCCTGACTGCCATCACTCTCACTGACTGGTGTGTGGGTCAGGCCCTGACTGCCATGCCATCACTCTCTGACTGGTGTGTGGGTCAGGGCCCTGACTGCCATCACTCTCACTGACCGGTGTGTGGGTCAGGGCCCTGACTGCCATCACTCTCACTGACCGGTGTGTGGGTCAGGGCCCTGACTGCCATCACTCTCACTGACCGGTGTGTGGGTCAGGGCCCTGACTGCCATCACTCTCACTGACTGGTGTGTGGGTCATCCCTCACTTCCATCACTCTCACTGACCGGTGTGTGGGGTCAGGCCCTGACTGCCATCACTCTCACTGACCGGTGTGTGGGTCAGGCCCCGACTGCCATCACTCTCACTGACTGGTGTGTGGGTCATCCCTCACTTCCATCACTCTCACTGTCTGGTGTGTGGGTCAGGCCCTGACTGCCATCACTCTCACTGACTGGTGTGTGGGTCAGGCCCTGACTGCCATCACTCTCACTGACTGGTGTGTGGGTCAGGCCCTGACTGCCATCACTCTCACTGACCGGTGTGTGGGTCAGACCCTGACTGCCATCACTCTCACTGACTGGTGTGTGGGTCAGGCCCTGACTGCCATCACTCTCACTGACCGGTGTGTGGGTCAGACCCTGACTGCCATCACTCTCACTGACCGGTGTGTGGGTCAGACCCTGACTGCCATGCCATCACTCTCACTGTCTGGTGTGTGGGTCAGACCCTGACTGCCATCACTCTCACTGACTGGTGTGTGGGTCAGACCCTGACTGCCATCACTCTCACTGACCGGTGTGTGGGTCAGGGCCCTGACTGCCATCACTCTCACTGACCGGTGTGTGGGTCAGGGCCCTGACTGCCATCACTCTCACTGACCGTGTGTGTGGGTCAGACCCTGACTGCCATCACTCTCACTGACCGGTGTGTGGGTCAGGGCCCTGACTGCCATCACTCTCACTGACCGGTGTGTGGGTCAGACCCTGACTGCCATCACTCTCACTGACTGGTGTGTGGGTCAGGCCCTGACTGCCATCACTCTCACTGACCGTGTGTGGGTCAGGGCCCTGACTGCCATCACTCTCACTGACCGGTGTGTGGGTCAGGGCCCTGACTGCCATCACTCTCACTGACCGGTGTGTGTGGGTCAGACCCTGACTGCCATCACTCTCACTGACTGGTGTGTGGGTCAGACCCTGACTGCCATCACTCTCACTGACCGGTGTGTGGGTCAGGCCCTGACTGCCATCACTCTCACTGACCGGTGTGTGGGTCAGGGCCCTGACTGCCATCACTCTCACTGACCGGTGTGTGGGTCAGACCCTGACTGCCATCACTCTCACTGACTGGTGTGTGGGTCAGACCCTGACTGCCATCACTCTCACTGACTGGTGTGTGGGTCAGACCCTGACTGCCATCTCTCTCACTGACCGGTGTGGGTCAGGGCCCTGACTGCCATCACTCTCACTGACTGGTGTGTGGGTCAGGCCCTGACTGCCATCACTCTCACTGACTGGTGTGTGGGTCAGACCCTGACTGCCATCTCTCTCACTGACCGGTGTGTGGGTCAGACCCTGACTGCCATCACTCTCACTGACTGGTGTGGGGGTCAGACCCTGACTGCCATCTCTCTCACTGACCGGTGTGTGGGGTCAGACCCTGACTGCCATCACTCTCACTGACTGGTGTGTGGGTCAGACCCTGACTGCCATCACTCTCACTGACTGGTGTGTGGGTCAGGGCCCTGACTGCCATCACTCTCACTGACTGGTGTGTGGGTCAGGCCCTGACTGCCATCACTCTCACTGACTGGTGTGTGGGTCAGACCCTGACTGCCATCACTCTCACTGACTGGTGTGTGGGTCAGACCCTGACTGCCATCACTCTCACTGACTGGTGTGTGGGTCAGACCCTGACTGCCATCACTCTCACTGACTGGTGTGTGGGTCAGACCCTGACTGCCATCTCTCTCACTGACCGGTGTGTGGGTCAGACCCTGACTGCCATCACTCTCACTGACTGGTGTGTGGGTCAGGGCCCTGACTGCCATCACTCTCACTGACTGGTGTGTGGGTCAGACTCTGACAGGCAACGGGCTCACTGACTGACACACTTTGACTTCTGAGGGTGGGACTGGTGGGATAAGAGTAGTGTGGGGTGTGGGTGTGGGATGGGGGTGGGGGTGAGTGCAGGTTCTGGAAGGGGAGACCAGGGGTGAGTCAGTGGTGTTCATGTGCGTTTGGGAAAAGGTTTCTGAGGGGTATCTGAGAGAGAGACAGAGAGAGAGAGAGTCAGAAAGAGAGACAGGCGGCGACAGTGACAGCGAGAGACAGAGAGAGAAACAAAGAGAGAGAGAGAGAGAGAGAAAAGGCAGAGAGAGAGAAAGTCAGCGTGCGTGCGTGTGTACATGTTGGTGGTGTGTGTGTGTGTGTGTGTGTGTGTGTGTGTGTGTGTGTGTGTGTGTGTGTGTGTGAGAGGGAGAGAGAGAGAGAGAGAGAGAAGAGAGAGAGAGAGAGAGCACAACTATGAGTTAATCTGACAATACATTGGTTTCAGTCAGTCAGTGTGTGTGTGTGTGTGTGTGAGCGCATGAGTAGAGAGAGAGAGAGAGAGAGAGAGAGAGAGAGAGAGGAGAGAGAGAGAGAGAGAGAGAGACAGACAGAGACAGACAGACAGACAGACAGACAGACAGACACAGACAGAGACAGACAGACAGAGAGATCGATAGACAGACAGGCAGGCTGGCACACACACACACACACACACACACACACACACACACACACACACACACACACACACACAGATGAACAACACAGCACCATGTCCATCAACCTCATCCTCAATGTTCATCATGAGCAAAGTCTCAAATGATGTGTCCTGACCTGATTCTTGATTTCCTCTCAACAACCGTGACACCTGATGAGTTATTGTCAGCTCTCCGGTACCTGCAAGTTGAAGGGCACTGTCGTTGGATGGATGTGTGTGGGCACCTTGCGGACAGGGGAGGGGTTGGGGAGAAAATTTCAATCGATCTGGTCCACGTCGAAGCAATTAATGTCGTCAGCTGCCGCGTACAGTGAAAAACCGCTTAATATCAAGTGTCCTGGGACATCCGACTGACTGGAAATTATCCGAACTTTAAAATTATCGGATCATCGCTTGATTTCAATGTTGTTACTTGCTCCGGCATAAAATTGAAATCAAGCAAACGATTTACAATGCATAACTTTTTTGCATGTTAAAAAAAAGTAAATCTTTCACAATTTTTTTGCGTAGATGGTTATAGCTATATTTAAATGAGTAGTAGAGAAAAAAAAAACGGATATCTCTCTCATTCTTGGTCTATGTGTTACGGATGAGCGAGTTAACGTTTCTCAGTCCGCATTAGTTAAGTGTAAAACAGACCTGATCCAGAAAAAAGAGAAAACACCTGTCTTTCCAATTCAAGTACAGTTAGTTTTCTCATTCTATGGGTCAAGATATCTGCGTAATTTGTGCGTGTGTCATCTGGTAAACAAACCTCACAAAAAACCCTACACATGTAGATCTGAATCAATAAATGATAAGTGAAGTCCAATTGTTTGTAACACAGTGTCTGCATTAGGCTACATGCGGATCGTTTCACACCCATGTGTGTGCATTTTCTCCCATTGAACTGTTAAGCTGACATGGAGCAAAAGATCCCCGTTCCGGAAAAAAATCAGAGGAATATAATACATGTCCTTCCATTGCATATAGAGTCACGCACACAACCCTCTCTCTCTCTCTCTCTCTCTCTCTCTCTCTCTCGAGAGAGAGAGAGAGAGAGAGAGAGAGAGAGGGGGGGGGGGGAGTTGATTAAACAGTGTGTGTGTGTGTGTGTGCGATCACAGTGCGTGCGTGCGTACGTGCGTGTTTGTGTGCGTGGGTGCGTACGTGCGTGCGTGTGTGTGTGTGCATGTGCGTGTGTGAGCGCGCACGCACGCACGAGAAAACCAAATAAAAACACAAACCACGGGATGAATGCATTTTTATCCACTATTTCGCAGCACTAGGGCCGCTTCATCAGGGATAACACCAGTGGTATAGCAGGGCCCTTTCATTCAGCTGGTGTCGTCCCTGATGAAGCAGCCTAACTGCCGCCACATATTGGGCTAACATACACTGCTCCAGCCATGGATTCTTTCTTTCGCTTCGTTGTTTGTTAGAATGGAGCAGACCGTCGTCTCACAGATTGAAAACTGACTTGTTATGGCTAGTGCCAAGTTTTTCCAAGGACTGAATATGGTGTGTGTGAGTGTGTGTGTGTGTGTGTGTGTGTGTGTGTGTGTGCGCGCGCGCGCGCGCGTGTGTGTGTGTGTAAATCAGTGTTGAAGGTTGCGTTTCTTAGGAGATCCAAGTAAGGGCTTTACTGCACAATTCGCGGCTGCTGTCAGCATTATATGAGAGTCGATGATTGGGTTATCAAATAACAGAGCGGACCACTCTGACTGTTAACACCTTTTGATCGTCCTTGTATCCTTCATTGGATCTTTAGGCACAGGGCAAAGGTTTCCCGCTACATTTACTACTCTTTACTAACGAGTTTTTAGCGACTTTTTTTTTTTTTTTTGTTTTTTTTTTTTTTTTTTTTTTTTTTTTTTTTTAAGCAACGTATTTCCTTACAGCATTCTTCTTTCGGTTTACTTTCCTACTCTTTGCTGACTGCTTTGGGGGTATCATTGTATTGTGTTTTTTGAACCCATAGTAGTGAGAATAACACAGAATCGCAGACTGTGGTATATCTGCTTTTGATGCCAACAACATAACAGCCGCGCCTCACTAGAGTGTGAATGAGTAGACAAGAGGCCTGTGAGCAGGCGATGTGAATGGTTCTGTTTTCATGACGGGCTACAATGGTCCCCATATGCTTGCAGGTGATAGAGGTTTACACTTATAATCTAACGCCTTATATTTTCGTGCACGTTTTCTTTCTCTCAAAAACCGACACCCCATCGCCCACCCCTCTTTTTTCTTTCTCTCTTTATGTCTGCAAGTCATTATTATAATAACGGTGGAAATGTTACCTGCACTTGTTTTTTCTCCACTATCAACTAGTTCAGCACGCGCGCGCGCGCGCGCACACACACACTCACACACACACACACACACACACACACACACACACACACACACACACACAATCGAGAGACAGACAGACAGACCTGATGACATCCTACATAAACACGCATCAAATGCAACAGAGTCAACTTGCTGGTTGAGAATGCATTAGTGTGTGTGTGTGTGTGTGTGTGTGTGTGTGTGTGTGTGTGTGTGTGTGTGTGTGTGTGTGCACGCGCGTGCGTGCGTGCGTGCGTGCGTGCGAGCGAGCGTGCGCGCGCGCGCGTGTGTGTATGTGTTTGTGTGTGGGTGTGGGTATGTGCGTGCATGCGTGTGTGTGTTGTAATAAAAAGAAAGCTCAGCGTGGAACTGGTGTTTTTTAAGAAAACATTGCATTCGCTAGACTTTGGTGGAAAGTCAC
>JADBJO010000664.1:137500-157500 GCA_016801955.1 Conus betulinus | reverse complement strand
ATTGACTTTTTTTTTACTGGGTTGTTTAAGTCAGAAAATTTTCACTTTGATTTGTTGATGTTGTTGTTGTTGTTGTTGTTGCTTGCTTCTTCACTTTTTTTTTGTGCAGGGGGAAAGAAGAAGGTGGGAATGGGGTGTCGAAATCTATAGATTTCTGGGTCCATATCGTTTGCACCACTTGCCTAATGACTCCCCTTTTACACCCAGTCCCAGTGTCCCTAAGTCGACAGGAGTTTGTCGCATTTGTGTGACGAGTGCATTATCCACTAATCCGGCAACGTCCCGTGAGGACCACAGCGCATGTCTCGGAGGAGGAAGGGGTAAAAGATACTGACAGAGGAGCTGTCCCAGCATGCGGGTAAGGAGGATCGGTGAAACCTGATGTGACAGGCGTCATGAATCACGTCGAAAGCCCGTGCGTTTCTGTTTCAACTGGTGAAACTGTCGCTACAATCTGGCCGCTCTCAATATTGTCTTCTGTACACAGAGCGCATCAGCTTCATCTTCCAATGTGTAACTGTCTTTGTTCGGGCAACCTCGGCCATCTTTTAAAATATAAGCGCGCGCATCATGTTAGGTATGGAAGGTCGGTAATGTCCACAGCCTTCGGCCCACAGTGGTGGTCAACAGGTCAGGTGGGACAATCAGCCCAGCTCTCCACGTGGTCCATCCAGGACTTCTGTTCTCGGCCTCTGGGCGCCCATCTTGCATTGTTCCCTGCACGATGCTCTTTGACAGGGAGCCATGGCAACATGACTTACTCGTCGGTACCTTACACATGTATGGCACTTAACACTTGCGAGGAGATGTTTTTATCTGCCAGAATCTGTGTTGAATTGCTGATCGACAGGAGCAAATGCCTCATCATTTCCTTGTCCGAAATGCTGAGGATCAGTCTGCAGCATGGATTCGTCAACACCAGGATATTCTGCGCTTCGGGGCTGCAGCCCATATGCAGTTCGGAATCCAAACAGAGCATTCGGACCGTTCATGACCTGGGACCCCCCCCTACCTTGTGATGTGGATGCAGCGACATTGTCCACAGTGAAATGCTCGTATTGGAACAGGGAGCATGATTCCATTCACAACATTCACAGGAACAGTCAGTTTTTTCAACTTAAAAATGCGTGTCAATGTTTACTATTCTAACTAACCTACTAAAAAAAAACAAACAAATAAAAAACTCGACCTTTTAGCAACACCTTTGCGAGTTTGGACCGTGACTCGTGAGGAAACACAGCCATTTGGCGCTGCGCAAATGTGCTCTGTGTCTACAAATGCTTGAAACTTTCATATCTTGTGTCCTGAGCACATTTTGATCAGAAGTGATCAGAAGTTCACACTTATGTAGGCCGTGCTTCTCTTTGCCCTGACTCTGGCCCAGTCAACTTACGTGGTGTGTTCATACATCTGGTGCATCACATCTGGATTTCAGTTTTTTTTATTGTAACCCAACCCACCAGAGGGGCCTTTCACAGCAGTTTTAAGACACAGAGATAAGGTCTAGACTGCGAACACATCTTTGAAAGAGAATGCTATCCTGAAAAAAAAGCGACAAACACGTCTACAACACTTCATACCACCGTATGTAATCTAGCAACATCCTAAAGACCAATAGGGTTAGGTCTTGTGAGTGCCAGACATTCCGCTTTTTTTATCATCCACAGATCTAAAAGATCTAAAAGATTTTTCTTAAGAAAGCATAATGTGGAAACAGAGGGGTTTAGTTACCGCCAAGGACCGCCAAGGACACAGACACACAGAGTACAGGACCGCCATAGATTTGGACACAATGCATTTCGACCTCTTCACCACGTTTCTCTGCCATTTTTTATTTTGGAGACGAATTCGTCTCAGCAAGCGAAGCTAAGCGAAGCTAAGTGGCTACATGTTCTTCTTGTCACTGTCCTAAATATTATTTGTTTTCGCCTGAAGAAGACCCAAGAGGTCGAAATGCATTGTGTCTAATCCTGTACTCTGTTTGTCTGTGTCCTTGGCGGTAAAGTAACCCCACTCTTTCCAAATTTTGCTTCATTTTCCGCCCTCAGACCTCCTTTTTGAAACTTAACAAAGGATAATAGTGTAATAAGAAACAAAAACATAAAAGGGCATATGGGCAAACACACACTTAGAATGAAATGTGTGTACAGTTCACTTAGTAGTTGGTAGGTTGCGCCAAAAAGCTGGCTAGACTGATGACAGATGAATGGCTACAGAGGCAGAAAAAAAGCGGATGACATAAGAGAAAGATGAGAATACAAAAGGACAGTCAAAAGAGAGGACAAGAGAAGAGGAACTTGTTGCAAAGAGTTGAGTTCCCCAGAAAGTGAATGCATAATGTATACTCAAAGAAACCCCTGGTATTCCCACGAGGGCAACCCCGTCAAGAGGTGTCCAGGTCTCCCAAGAATTAATTTCGGAATCCGTGTCTTTCCCCCGAAAATTGATTTCGGACGGTCCAAAACAGAAAAAAAAAAAAAAATCAAGAAGCGTAGTCTAGGTTCTAAAAGCCTTGCCGTAATGATGCAAGCCAACCACGACACTGTTAGATAAAGGTATTCAGAAGGTGTCTGCCCCTTAATGGAAAATCTGACACTTCATACAGAACAAACGAGTACACAGGCACACACGACATTCAATCGGTCCATTGTAATCCGATCTTGCCAACACGCCACTAGGAATGCACACGTTAATGCGGACGTGGCTTTGAATACTCGACAACCCTGGGGCAGACGAAATCACACTGATGACTGCCAGCTAGTCAGATATGACACTTTTGTCGTCAGATACGACAACCGAGGTTCCGGCCTTGTACAGAAAGAGCCATAATGCTTTCAACCTCCGAGAGTCTTTCATTTGACGTCTATTCACAGTTTTGATATTATAACATGCAACAATGACAACATGGAAAGGTTCACACACACACACACACACACACACACACACACACACACACACACACACACACACACATGTACCCACACACATGTACACAAACGCACACATGTACACAAACACACACACACTCACATACGTACACACACACACACACACACACACACACACACACACACACACACACACACACACACACACACACACACACACACACACACACACACACACACACACACACACACACACACACACACACACACGGGGTCACAGTTCACAGCTGTGAAACTTAACACATAATTGAATGGCCCACCTGATGAATTACATCTTAATAGAACAATTATTTACACACACACACACACACACACACACACACACACACACACACACACACACACACACACACGCAGGCTCGCACACACAAAGAGAGAGAGAGAGAGAGGGGGGGGGGGGGGAGAGAAAGAGACAAAGAGGGGAAGGAAGAGAGGGGAAGAGAAAAGAGAGAGGTTCGGGGTGGGAGGAGAGAGAGAGAGAGAGAGAGAGAGAGAGAGAGAGAGGGAGGAGAGGAGGGAAAGGGCTAGGGTGAGGGAAAGGACATGTTTACAAGTTATTTGGCAGAGGGCGTAAGGCCACCGTAATACGAAGAGTCCGACACTTTAGAATGATATGCCAATCCATTAAAGTCAACCACCCGTGAAAATCCCTCGGCGAAAATATACCCCCCTGCCCTCCTCGCTTTCTCTCCTGCCCTTTTGCTGTGACACAATGAAACATGTGGTAGTTGCAAAAAAAAAAAAAGCAGTATACATGCTTGAGCATTTGTGAAGAAACATTTCAATTCACTGCCAAATGCTAAGTTCATGGCTGGTCACAACCAAAGCACCAGGGTGCACAACACCTACTCCAAAGCCCAACACGACCTATGGCCCACAATACTCCACTCCAAAGCTCCACATAAACCCAGAGGTCCACGTCAACCCATTCCAAGGCCTCGCACAATCCCGTAGGCCCATCATATTCTATTCCAAGCAAGCGCTTGCACAATCCCATGGGCCCATCATATTCTTTTCCAAGGCCTCGCACAATCCCATGGGCCCATCATATTCGTTTCCAAGACAATGGGCGCTCGCACAACAATCCCATGGGCCCATCATATTCGTTTCCAAGAGACATCGCACAATCCCATGGCCCATCATATTCCTTTCCAAGACCTCGCACACAATCCCATAGGCCCATCATATTCCTTTCCAAGACCTCACACAATCCCATAGGCCCCATCACATTCCCCCTTCCAAGGCCTCACACACAACCCCATAGGGCCCACCACATTCCTTTCCAAGGCCTCGCACAACCCCATGGGCCCACCACACCCCCTTTCCAGGCGCTCGCACAATTCCATAAGCCCACCACACCCCCTTTCAAAAGGCCTCGAACAATGGATAGGCCCATCATATTCCTTTCCAAGATCCTCGCACAACCCTATGGGCCCACCACGCCCCTTTCCAAGGCCTGTCCATGGGCCCATCACGCCCCGTTCCAAGGCCTCTGACAATCCCACATGCCCATCATACCCTATGGCAAGGCCTCATACACAGCCATAAGCCCACTACACTCGACCCCAAGATGTCACACAGACCCACTAGCCCAAAAACATCCTATTCCAATATCTCAATAAACCCATAGGCCCAAGACACATCAATCTAAAGCATCACACAAACCCATAGGCCCATGACCTCACTCCAAGGCGACTCATACAAACCTACACGCCCACGACTAAACCACTCCTGTGCTTCACACAGACCCATTGCCCCATGACACCCCACTCCGATGCTTCACAAACCCCCCCCATATATGTCACGACGCTCCACTCAATGGCTCCACATAAACTGTAAGTCACGACAACTTACTGGAGAGCTTCACACAAATCCATATGTCACGACATCCCACTCTAGGGCTCCACACAAACCATAGGTCACGATACCCCACTCTAGGGCTACACAAAACACAAACCACAGGTCACGACACCCCCACTCATGGGCTTCACACAAACCCATAGGTCACAATACCTCACTCTAGGACTCCACACAAACCCATAGGTCACGACACATCACTCTACGGCTCCACACAAACCATAGGTCACGGGACAACCCTCTCTCACTCTAGGGCTCCACACAAACCCATAGGTCACGACAGGTCACTGCTGGGTTCCACACAAACCCATAGGTCACGACGCATCACTCTAGGGTTCTACACAAACCCATAGGTCACGATACCTCACTCTAGGGCTTCACACAAACCACAGGTCACGACATCCCACTCTAGGGCTTCACACAAACCTCTAGGGCTTCACACAACACACCACTCTAGGGCTTCACACAAACCCATAGATCATGACACCCCACTTTAGGGCTTCACACAAACCCATAGGTCACGACACCCCACTCTATGGCTTCACACAAACTCATACACGACACAACACATACTCTAGGGCTTCCCGCAAACCCATAGGTCACGACATCCCACTCAAGGGCTTCACACAGATAATAGGTTACGTCAACTCACTGTAGGCTTTCACACAAACCAGCAGATGACGACACTCTACTCGAAGACCTCACACAAACGCACTGTTCACGACACATCATTCCCAGGCCTCCGACAAACCCAAAGGTCACAAGAACCCATCCCAGTAACATATCTGGGGAATGCCAGATATGAAGAGTGCGTTTCCTAAACCGTTGATGATGGTTCTATTTGTAAATCCTTGATAACCATACATAATAGAGGTCTGGGTCATTTTTGTTTTGTTTGTTTCTATCATGTGAACCTGTTAAATGTTGTAGCGTCTGTTTCCTTCTGTCACTTGGTAGTAACCAATTTCCCGATAAGATCTGCTGTTGTAGCATCAAAACGTTCAATCAATTCCAATGGAGAATGCTGACAGCGGAATCAAAATGCGGGTAACACTAATAGTGTTGGTATGAAAACGGTCGGTTTTGTAAAGCTACAGAATTTGTTGTTGCTTAGGCTATACAAAGTTCTTTTTTTAATGTCTTCGCACCCTCAACATTGCTGGAGGTTGTGTGTGAAATGCTGGAGATGCTGATGGCAACAACAATTATTTTCTTAATAACAGTAGTAGTAACAGCAGTAGTTGCAGTAATCGTAAATCCATGATTCAGCTGGAATTGTGCCCCTCAAAGTTATATATTTTAAATGTCCTTCGTTGAAAAATCCTTTTCAATGTGAAGGATACCGCCAAAAAAACGAGTTTTCAAAAACATGCATTTTCTTTATCATTTTAAAAGCACTTTCGTGTTTTGAATATAATATTCTGATTAGTGGTATGGTCCAGAAAAAAAGAAGTACTTTACGAGACTATCTAAAGTGTTATTCTTTGAAAGTTTTACATGTCTACCTCAGACATACCATTTTGAAAAAAAGCGCAAGTTAGAAAAAAAAACAAAAAAGAAAAAAAAAAAAAAAAAGACGCTCTTACCGTTTTGGCACAGTAGGGCGCATTGCACATTTCTTCTACGAATGTCCCACTACACACACATTTTAGCCATTTATTGAAGATCTGATTCATTCAAAAATACAACTCCGATGAAAGTTGTCAGCCAGTCATGTGGAAAATATATGAACATATTAAAAGGTCATTTTCAGACACAAGAGCATGCAAACACATTTGAAATAGAAAAAAAAGTTAAAAAAAAAAAAAAAAAAAAAGAAAGAAAAGAAAGAAAAAAAAAAACACCAGACGACAGCATGGACTTGTCCCGTCTATTTATAAATGATCCCCTCCCCTTCGCCCCCCACCCCACTCTCTCTCTCTCTCTCTCTCTCTCTCTCTCTCTCTCTCTCTCTCTCCCCTCTCTCTCTTTCAAGCACACACACACGCGCGCGCGTACGCGCGCGCGCGCACACACTCACACACAAATACATAAACACATGCGACTATGCATGCACATACTCATCCATACACACAAGCACATACTACATATTTCATTTTGTTATTCCTGTAATCATTGGTTTTCTTGTTTGGTTTAGTTAACATGAGTAAATAAGAGTAAGAATAAGAGTATAAGGTAGCATCCCAAACATTTAAACATAACTTAACTAAGACACTTTGTATCCGACGCTCAAACATTTTTAAAAGAAAACCAACACGCCAATGGAACACAAAGACTACGCTTGAAAAGAGAGAGAGAGAGAGAGAGAGAGAGAGAGAGAGAGAGAGAGAGAGAGAGAGAGAGAGAGAGAGAGAGAGAGAGAGAGAGAGAGAGAGAGAGAGAGACAGACAGACAGACAGACAGAGAGACAGAGAGACAGAGAGAGGGGGATAGGATAGGAGGTTGAAGGTCCTACTGAAAAAAAAATGTAAAAAGGGAAGGGCGCTGGGAATAATGCGGAGGTTAGATTAGAGGTTGGAAGACCCATGTTAAAGACAGGGAGAGATAGAGAGATTGACACTGACACATCTTTTATTGCCATTAACTAATAAGTCCTGTTGGGAAGGGGTTACAATTACTGTATTGATAGACAGCGATAAAGACATGCAGCCGGTAGAAAGAGAATTCCCACGAATTTCACAAATGTTTCAAATCTACGTACACACTCAGCAATGGACAACAGCTCTCCCCCAAACACACACACACACACACACACACACACACACACACACACACACACACACACACACACACACACCTGAACATGCAAGGCACATACGCATGCAAGGACATCCGCATGCCATGCACACGCGCGCGCGCATGCACACACACACACACACACACACACACACACACACACACACACACACACACACACACACACACGTCTGCGCACCACTCCAATCAATTTTCTTCGAGCCATGAAAAATACAGAATAAGTGCCGAATGTGGATTCGTATATCGTCACGAACTTTTAACTTAACAGGTTGTGATATTCTTTCTCCGAAAATCACTGGATTCTGCTATATTTTGGAAATGATTTGGGCTTTTTTTTTTTTTCGTTGCAACTGCGTAGAATTGCGAGAGAGAGACAGAGCGTGCGCCCCGAGAGAGAGAGAGAGAGAGAGAGAGAGAGAGAGAGAGAGAGAGAGAGAGAGACAGAGACAGAGAGAGAGAGAGAGAGAGAGAGAGAGAGAGACACATATGAGCGCGCCTGCGCGCGTGTGTGTGTATGTGTGGGTGCGAGAGAGCGTGCGTGCGTGCGCGCGTGTGTGTGTGTGTGTGTGTATGTGTGGGTGCGTGCTGTGCTGTCGTGTCTGTCTGTCTGTCTGTCTCTCTCTCTCTCTCTCTCTCTCTCTCTCTCTCTCTCTCTCTCTCTCTCTCTCTCTCTCTCTCTCTCATTCCTTTTCTGGCTTCTGACAAGACGTATTCTCCAGCTGCAAGTCGCAATACTGTCACCGTTCACATGATCTGGCGCAGTATCCTGTTGAAGGACTCGCATAAACAGTGGCAAAGAGCGCTGGACTCGGTACCCTGCACACCACGACGTTGTCCTCGGACAACACTGAAGGGCAAGGCGATCAAACTATCCTTGTGCTCAGACTGACAACACGTACCGACCGTAACCCTGACACTCAACTTCAACGTCACCATGCTGTCTTTCCACGCAGTGTCCATCCCAGAAACAGGAACAAAGACAGGGCTGAGGAACACGAGAGAAATCAACAACAGGCATGGGACCGTTTCTTATCTCCTACGGCATCAGTTTCTGCCAACTCCTCCGAGCCTGTTTTGAGATACAGAAATCGATGCAGGCCAAATGGCCGTCACCACTCGCCTTCCTCACTGCACCTGCCTGCACGTCAACAACAGATCGACATGACGTGACACACCGTGACACAGATCATCAATTCCTGACAGCAGCCTTCTATGAAAGCTTTATGAAAAAAAAAAGGAGGGTCATGTAACATCTCTGCGAAGTCATGCGTGTTGACAATCGCACATCACTCGAGCAGTTCTACGACAGACTGTGATCTGAGTGACAAGTCTGAAAGTGATTCTAAAACACTCAATCATTAATGCAAACCGTAACATTGGATGTAATGTTGACCAAGAAAATATGCTTCCTGCAGACAACAGAGACAGTCTTGAGAGTCCTGGTGAACTGCATGAGGCACAGGACCAAGCTACACCCACGCACCCACACATGCACAGAAATCGTGTATGTTTAATAAAAAGAAATGACGAGGAAAGCGGACAGTCTTCTTCCAGCCTCCGGTGAGGAAAGAGAGAGGAAGCGGACAGTCTTCTTATTAAGGAAATGACGAGGAAAGCGGACAGTCTTCTTATTAAGGAAATGACGAGGGAAGCGGGCAGTCTTCTTCCAGCCTTCGGTGAGGTCTCTGAAGTCACCGCCAGCACCTATGCCGCTGTTCGTAACGGAAATATTTCTGGCAGTCCATCTTGACCACAGTTACTGTTCTAACCCAGACAGTGACCAGGCATCCACTGTCATGCACGACGAACCATATTTCATAAGCTTGTTCTGTTTGGCATCAATGTCACGACAACCATATTGTACAGCTTTCTGTTATTTCAAGACAATCTACAACTCTCTCCATTTCTCTCTCTCTCTCTCTCTCTCTCTCTCTCTCTCTCTCTCTCTCTCTCTCTCTCTCTCTCTCCAGTCAGGTCCGTGAACACAAAACCAGTAATCTACAATTCCATACCTATAGATCAGTGGTACGAACATTTCTTCTCCTTATTTAATGAATTAGATATAACGCCACATCTGAGAATTGCGAAGTCAATAGTGATGAACAAACATTGGATGTTTCTGATGCATCATTTAATGAAGCGATTTCCAGACAAGAGGTCTTGCCAGTATTGGTCATCTCAAGTCTGGAAAAGCGCAGGCCCTGACAAAATCATAGGTGAAATGTTGAAACATGCTAATGTTGTTGTTATCGATTTTCTGGTTGTCTTTTTCAACAAATTGTTTGATCATGGAATTTTCCCTAAACAATGGTCACGATCCACTATCGTACCAATCTATAAGAAGGAGACGTTAATCAGCCAGATAATTATCGTGACATTGCCTTAATAAGCGTTGTAAGTAAAGTTTATACATACATTTTAACGAAAAGGCTATCCATGTGGGCAAAAGAAGAAAAAAATTCTTGAAGAGCAGGCAGGTTTCCGAGCAGGGTATAGTACAACTGACCATATTTTCACCCTCTATGCTATCATACAAAAGTCTTTACAAAAGAAAAACTCTAATGTTGCATTTATTGATTTTTAAAAAAAGCGTTTGACTCTGTGAACAGGAATTCACTATGGGCAGTTTTGAGGAGGAATGGTGTGAACGGCAAAATGTATAGGGCCTTAAGAAGTATTTATGAATCTGTGTTGGCTTGTGTGCGTGACAAATGTTGTTATTCTGATTGTTTCAATTGTCCTAGGGGAGTGAGACATGGTTGCCTACTGAGCCCCATATTGTTTTCTTTTTTCATTAATGAATTAGCTGTAGAATTGTCTGTGACTGGAAAGCATGGAATACAATTGATTCCTGGGGCAGCCGAAATCTTTCTTCTTTGTTTGCAGACGATGTCATACTGTTGTCGAATACAATAATAGGTCTTCAGAACCAGTTTGACAGCTTAAAAAGAGAAGCAGATAGATTACATCTGAGTATATAATCTTAAAAAGACAAACGTAATGGTGTTTAGAAAGGGAGGTCATTTGGCTGCCAGGGAGAGATTGTTTTATGGAGGTAAAGAAATGATGGTTACAAATTCTTACAAATATTTGGGAATGGTGTTTACCACAAAATTAAGTATTGGTAGCAGTTTATTAGACGTCTGTAGAAAAAGGAAGAAAGGGGTAATGACATATTGAGATCCATGAGAAAATTGAATAATGGGGATGTAAATCTGTTTTGGAAACTATTTGATACACAAATAGAGCCTATATTAACCTACGCAGCTGAAGTGTGGGGATTGGAGGAAGATAGGGGAAAAGTTGAAAAAGTGCATACCTTTGCAATAAAAAGACTTTTAGGTCTTCCCCTCCACACTTCTCATACTTTGGTTTATGGCGAAACTGGAAGATATCCCCTGTGTATTCGAATGTCTGTAAAGTGTATTAAATATTGGCTTAAACTTATTAACCTACCGAACTCGAGAATTTGCAGATAGTCATATGAAATGCTTGTTATACAATATGAATCTGGTCACGTAAATTGGGCGTCAAATGTTAAGAGAATTTTATGCGAAAATGGATTTGGTATTGTATGGCTAAGCCAAAGTGCAGGTTGTGAGTATGGTTTTATTAGTGAATTCAAAGATTGACTTATCTCCTGCTATAAACAGCATTGGCATTCAGAATTGGAAGCAAAATGTAAATATAGGTGGTTCTATTCTTTCAAAAATGTTTTTCGAGCAGAAAGATATCTATCATTTGTATTGGATAATGGCACAGGGTCTGTCTTTATCAGATTCAGACTAAGAGTTAGCGGCCGAAAAAATTTCAAACAATGGTTTCAAACTGAAGAAGATAAAAAAAACAACGTTGCCCATCGTGTGGAAATGAAACAGAAGATGAAATTCATTTACTGTTCAATTGCTCTGCTTATCATGAAAAACGCAAACGCTGTGACATTCTAAATTCCTTTACAGGAAATCCTGATCAGAGATCGGTAACATACATTCTTTCAAATAACAATGAAAATGTAACGATATCCCTCGCTAGATTTTTTTAGCAGAAGCAATGAAGATTAGCAAAGTGTTAATTGAACAAAGTCAACAAAATACAAGATGATCCACCATCTGTATACGCGCGTTCGCGCATGCATCTCTCTGTTTCTGTCTCTGTCTCTTCCCCTCTCTTACTCTCTGCGTGCGCGCGTGTGTGTGAGTGTGGGTGCGCGAGCGAGCGCGTGTGTATGCACCTGCATGTGCATGTGTGTGCATATTTTCTTTCATGCATGTGTGTATAGTCTTTTGATAAAGATTTGAGATCATTTATGATAAAACATATAGTTACATATGATTGCCCCCCCCCCCCCCCCCCCCCCCTTGTCTGAAAGGACTGTACAGCTATTGGACAATTAAAAAAAGTGTCAGTGTCAGTGTCACTCTCTCTCTCTCTCTCTCTCTCTCTCTCTCTCTCTCTCTCTCTCTCTCTCTCTCTCTCTCTCTCTCGTATATAACCTCTCGTCCCTTCCGTTCCCCTCCCTTCCCATCTGTGTCCCTTCGTGCATGGGCATAACATAGCCGAACACAACAAATCATGCATTTTCGTACTTGCACACACAAACACACACACACACACACACACACACACACACACACACACACACACACACACACACTCCCCGTCAAAAGTCGGATTGGTTTCAACGTACAAAATGAATAACTCTACTGAAGTCGTTACCTCTCTTCTTGAAACGAAGAAGCTAACCAGAACAAAGTTACCATAGTGTGTGTGTGTCAGTGTTTTTTGATTGATATGTTCTCTCTTCTGTGTCTGTTCAACATTCCAAATCTGTTTATTCTAGAAACAACCCGGTGAGAAACAGATTGAAAGAGACCCCCAAGAATGAGAATGGGAGTGAACAAACAACAGCAGCAAAACTGTCTGGTCTGTGCAGTGTGTTAATGCTGTGCACAACCCCGTGGGGGAGGACGAAGAAAACAGACAGACAGACAGAGAGACAGGTTTCTAGAATAGGGCACAGCCCCTTTCGGTGGAGAAGGGGTGGGGTGGTTGGTGAGATATAACGTAACATTGAAGATATTTTTAGTGCAGACACTGACGCAACACAAATATGCGCATGTACACGCACACTCTAACACACACACACACACACACACACACACACACACACACACACACACATATATATATACACACTATATATATATATATATATATATATATATCAAGACTATTAGTCAAACGCCTAATAAAATTTTTGAAGTTGTATGGTAAAAGGAAGTTTGATCTGTTGATTTTGTGTGTGTGTGTATATATATATATATGTATATATATGTGTGTGTGTGTGTGTGTGTGTGTGTGTGTGTATGTGTGTGTGTGTGTGTGAATGTGTGTGTGTGTGTGTGTGTGAGGGTGGGGGTGGGGGGGGGGGGGCAAAAGAAAAAAGCCACCAAATGTCAAAGCGTGCACGCTGTGCTTTAATAATGAACCGTGCCTCTTGTGAAGTTTGCCTGACACGCTCCCCACAAAACCGACAAAGCTCCAACAATGACTTCGCCATCAGCGACAGCTAATCGCCTTCTCCTGTCAACGGGTCCCTTCACTGCTCCTGAAGAGGGCCAGCGAACGGGCGTTGGCCGTGGGTTACCTGCCCATGTCCTCCACTTCATGCCGCCACACGATGGAACAGAACGAGGTCGGCTCAAGGCTGAGCACTTTGACCCCTTTCTTCTTCTGACCGATCAACCCGGATCATATCGGGGTGAGAGGAAAAAAACAAAACTACAGAGTCGTGTTATGAAAAACTACCACCACCACCACCGGTACTGCCACCACCATCACCAAGAACAACAACAACAGAGAGAGAGAGAGAGAGAGAGAGAGAGAGAGAGAGAGGGGGGGGGGGGGGAGAGAGTAGAGAACCCATGTAGATGTATAGCACTCCTGTTTGACCAGCCAGGTCCACCCTGCACAGTATTTTCAATCTTGCCAGACTCGTTTCCGATGAAGAATCAGTTCCTGGTTCGTCGTAATTCTGAGGACCAGATCGTGGATCGTGGGCTTTAGTGAAGACCGAAACGGTTCGTCGTTAGTTCACCCCCTAGACTGACGATCCCGGTGGTTCGTTCCGTTGAGAACGGCCTTAAAGTGGAATGCAGGGTTAAGGTTAGGGTGATCACAGACCAACAGCTCCATGACCAGGTCAGCACTTGTGTCAGAAAGTGCCCAGTGCACTCAGCGGTGGAGGACTCCTACACTCGAAACAGTGCCAACTGCTTGACTCGACCTAGAACGCCGATGCACAGGATAGTTGAACACAAAACAGTGGTCACACTTAAGTATTTTCGAAATGTGATGGCGGGAAAGAGTATGTGAAATGACGTACGCCCTGATAATCTGCCGCCCGCACACGCAAAATGTCTCCGATTCATAACAGAAAATAAGGAAAGGGGAGACGTCAGCACCGCAAAGGTCATAACCGGTTTACTATGTCAACATCTTCACAACTCAAACAGTGATGAATGTACTGCTTGACCTGCAGTCTGTCCACGCACAACAAAGGTATCAATCTCTGGAACGAAAATCAGACAATAAAAGAGTGAATGAGTCCAGGGTCCAGGAGTAGTCCAGGAGAACTCACCTATAAATGACAAACAGATACAGTATGAGACAAAGACCATGGCATGAAGCCAAATGTGCTAACGTTAACTGTCAAATAGCACGAAACTCCATGCTGTTCTTTCTAGCAGTTCATATATGAATGAAGCTAAGCGTACAATCCTTGGTACGGTCGCATGTCAAAAGGCAGGTGATGACAGTGCTTCTCTGGGTCCTCCCCAGCACCTTCGGGTGTTTCTTTTTCTTCTTTTCTGAATAAAGCTAAGCGTACAATCCTTGGTACGGTCACATGTCATTTATACGGCCACACGCCCTTCAGCAGCATGTGCATACTGCAGGAACAGCAAAAGAAACATGTTAATATTGTTTATACAAGAATGGCAAAGCTTTCAACATTCAGTCTTTCTGGCCTCATTGCAGATTTCCTTTCATGTTGAAACAATCTGCGTGATTTACATCATTGTGTGCCCCAGTGTCGCTCTGCTCGAGAGATCAGTAGGTTAGGCCAGTCTGGAACGAATACCAATTCGTATGTCTGCCACTGCTTGAAAAAAGTGTTTTTTGTGAACCAAAATACAGTTTGCAAGACACGTATGTTCTACATCCCTCAAGTGTTGTTTGGCTCTGAAAGCAATTCGGTTAAGGACATTTCTTCTGCTGTACGTGGTCTGTGTCTTGCTTGGGTAAAGGACTAATGGGCAAACTTGAGAATTCCTTGGGGAAGTACCCCGGTTGGTTCTCAGTGCCTCAGTGGGTGTGCCAGTGCAGCTGGTGAGTATTGCAAGCAGGACTACCTGGGAGATGTATTCCGAGATCTCCTCATGGACGCAGAAGAAACGAACTGAAGTAGAATACTGTGCGACAGTATGTTCTAACCAGCGCTCTTGTCTTTAAATCTTATATTCATAATTTAGCTTAGCAAGGACAGATAGGAAGAATAGGCTCTGCCTAAAATCTCAATCCTTGATCGAGTAAAAGTGTTCTGAGTTCTGAGTTCTGATTTTAACTGGGCCATCGAATGTAGTCAATGCGCTGCGTTATGTTAGTCTTGAAAATGAGTGATCAAAACTTATCCAGTTAGGGTCAGGGTTGATATATTTTCACATTCCTCTCACTAACCTTTATGTTTTTCTCCCCTCTTGCCTCATTGTGGCAAACACGATCAAACGCCATTCATTTCTGTTGTTCACAGAAACGACGAGAGGCCGGAGGATAAGTCTGCTAACGGTGTTCTTCAGAAGTCGGCTAACACCTCTGCAGGGGCACGGAGTCATGGCGGCTTTAAGAGACAGGGAGAGCTGAGTCTCCAACAGTGGCTGGTGCAAACACGAGCGGCTGTTTGGGTCAGTGCGACCGGAGACTGTGTGCTGCCGCTGGCTGTGGACGACCTTCCCTTCGTTTAGGATCTGAGCGCTTTCAGTATGAAACAGCCACAACTTGACCTGTGGCATGTGATTCTCCACCCAAAACAAATCTGTGCAGCAGGCAACACGCTGTCGACTAGCGGACAGTGTACACGGTCATGGATAGGACGACTGCACATCCCAGTACAGTGGCGCGTGGCCCGACTCGCCGCACGTGAAGCTCCTCCATTAGCGAGTTGATCCTACCTCTCAGCCTCTGTTGTCAACGGTCCGTGACACTCTGTGCCAGTCAATTTGACAGTTGTGGATTGACTGTCCTCTGACAAAGCCTATACGATGTATTTCACAATGCACTGTGGACAGCAGGGACTACGAACGGAGGTGCGAGGGCGCGCACAAACACACAGATACACTCGCATTGTCTGTCCGTCTGTCTGTCTGTCTCTCTCTCTCTCTCTCTCGCACTGTCTCTCTCTCTCTCTCTCTCTCTCTCTCTCTCTCTCTGCCTGTCTGTCTGTCTCTCTCTCTCTCTTTCTCTGTACGCACGCTCGCGTGTATGTGCATGTGTTTGTGTGTGTTCAGGAATGCACACACGAATGTGTGTTTAAAGTGTACCTCTGTGTGTTCGTAATCTAATCAATGATAACTTCGGTGATATAGCGTTCTGTGAGAGAGAGAGAGAGAGAGAGAGAGAGAGAGAGAGAGAGAGAGAGAGAGAGAGTGTGTGTGTGTGTGTGTGTGTGTGTGTGTGTGTGTGTGTGTGTGTGTGTGTGTGTGTGTGTGTGTGTGTGTGTGTGTGTGTGTGTGTGTGTCGCGCGCGCGCGCGCGCGCGCATGCACATACATGCGTTCGTAGCTGTGTATGTTTGTGAGGGGAAGGGTTTCAAATTTTACTGTCATGTTGTTTATCAAATGAATATAGTGCAACTGACAACGGAGGCCACAGCAGCGCTGTGTACTGTCAACACTTTGTGCGTGGTGCAGTTCATTGTGCTGATGTCTCTATACAATGAAAGCCACGTACTTTGATGTCTCTGTCTTTGTGCTAACTTTTCTATCTAACTGATCACCGTAGGCCACATCGGAGTTAAACCTGATCCACAAAGGAAACCACCAAATCACACACACACACACACACACACACGCGCGCGCGCGCGCGCGCACGCACGCACACACGCACGCACACGCTTACACACACACACACCAGCGCTTCTACCGGATGGTTAATGAGGACGCAGAGCCAGGACGGGGCCTGCCGAGGAGTGTGACTGCTGACTGAATTCTGTGGATGCAGTTCAACTGCATTAGTGCCATAGTGAGTCTCCGTGTCCTTCGGCCCACCCTGAAATACAGCCAGCGTTCCGTGAAATCCTCCATCCTTCATTGTCACAGCCCGGGGACGTCACAAGACTGGCACGCACACCGAAAACCTCTCACACCTGAACGCACGTGCACAAAAGCGTCATCGTGCTCGTATGCGCATGATGGGAGACGCACACACAACCCTCCTTCCCCCATCCCCTAACCACTCACCCACCCCCCTACAACACCCGCCTCCCCCTTTTCCACTCTCTCTCGATTTTTGCTTTCCTGCTTCATCCCCTGCACTCTCCCCAGTCTTCAGCAAGTCTGTCCATTGTTTTCATGATGACACATCCAAGAAGGCCTTGTTCCAACATTAGTTTTTCAAAGGAAATCACTTGGCTTCATTGGATCTGATCTACATATGGTTATTCATATGCTTTGATCACACGACTGATCTGCCTTTGAACGCTAGCCCGGGCATTTTAATTGTTTATATGGCTTTCGATGGGAAATCGAACCACACGACCTCCCCATCCCTGAATCTGCGAAGTGAACGTGGATGTCTTTCCTGTCACCCTTGCTGATGACCGTGGGAAGCCAAATGCTGAAGTTCCTTCAGTATGGTCATCACCATAATCTGATGTGGGAGCATATCATTGCACTCTTGTGTTGTTCAAAGGTGTCACTTGCAAGCGGACGGTCATGATCCTACTGTAAACAATGCCCAGTTCCGCGCTCTTGGTGTTCTTGAAGACTCAAACTCCCACTTCATGTACACGTTTGTCCTCTTCTCCACTAGAGCACACGGCAAACCCTTCTGTCAGTATCTCTCGACTGTCCTTCAATTTAACTTCGCAGAGGCCGAGTGTGTGCTGGAAGTATATCTCCATCTCACTGATCAATTCTTCCAGCTTTCAAACCTGCGTGAGTGTTTTCATATGTCCAGTCCCGAGTGCAATGATGCTATATGTATACTGTGTGGTTTGACCTCAGGAGCACACTTTTTGCACCCGCCTTGGTGGAGGACGACGGATAACCCAGGAGGTCGACGGATAACCCAGGAGGTCGACTGATAACCCAGGCTGCGACCGATCTGGAATGATTTCGTTCTACATTCTTTACTATCATGCGGCGTGTCTTGGGGAAGTCCGATCAGGCGGCGCCCATCCCTCTCCGGGTCAGTTTTTATCCCGTTTACTCCGATATGGTGATAGCGGTCCTTGGAAGAAGCCGGAGGGAATCCTTGCCATGGATCAAAGGCAATATCGGGGGGAGGTGTGACAGCAGAGGAACCACACAAGGAGAGACTGGAAGGAAAGGGGAAACACAACCCTAGGAACAAGTAGATCGGTCAAAAAATGACCAATGCCATGAAAGGAGAAAAACACCCTATAAACAAGTGGATCGGTCAAAAAATGACGAAATGCCAAGAAAAGCTGAATCAAACAAATGTGTAGAGACACTGACAAAAAAAACTCCAGGCAAAAACAACACAAAGAAAGCATTTTTTAAGACAGAAAATGACTGCAGCAAACAAAGCAAGGTAAGCTGACATCATTCAGGACAAAAATGACAACTGTTCCACGCATAGAAAAAAACATTGTAAAAAGGAAAGACGGACCGAACATTGATCTGAACTCTAACAACAAACAGAGCCAAAGAAAATCCAAATGTGTTTACGTCACGAAATTCATCAGATGTATATGACTTTTGATTTTGGAATGCGTGGGCGCGCAATAACGTGCGTGTGCTGCTGTGTTAAAAACAATTAGTACCATCAACATGGCATATGATTACGTTCATGGACCTGTCCGGTAACAAAGTCTTTCCTGATCATAAACTAATAATCAAGAGTAAAGGTTTGCAGCTGATCAGTCTGCGGAGTGTTACCGCAGAGCAGTCTTGTTTCAGTTATTTTTTTAATGAAAAAAGCTTTTAAAAATATTTCTAAAAAGTAATATCAATGCCATAAGTACGGGCATTCCATATGTAGCGTTTTCACTGTAATGTAACATTTTCATGTTGGCATGGTGTAAAAAAAAGGCACAATTTTGAAAGCGTTTGCTCACCCATATAATGGGACTGGACGCGAGACCGAAGTTCGTCGTGCGTGCGCGTGTGGTGGTGGTGGTGGGGATGTGTGTGTGTGTGTGTGTGTGTGTGTGTGTGTGTGTGTGTGTGTGTGTGTGTGTGTGTGTGTGTGTGTGTGTGTGTGTGTGTGTGTGTGTGTGTGTGTGTGTGTGTGTGAGAGAGAGAGAGAGAGAGAGAGAGAGAGAGACGCGCGCGCGTGTGTGTGTGCGCTTGCGCGCGCGTATGTGTGTGCGTGTGTGCGTGTGTGTGCGTGTGTGTGTGTGTGTGTGTGTGTGTGTGTTGGGGGAATGGGGAGTGGGGGAAGGTGAGTGGGGGAGGGGGTGCAGTGTGGAGGAGTATATTCAATCTCATATAATTGTTTTGATTGTCATATGTTTTCCCCCCGTTATGATAAAGATCGTACATAAGTTTGATTTACAAGACTTAAAAAGAATCTCTCTCTCTCTCTCTCTCTCTCTCTCTCTCTCTCTCTCTCTCTCTCTCTCTCTGTATGTGTGAGTGTGTGTGTGTGTGTGTGTGTGTGTGTGTGTGTGTGTGTGTGTGTGTGTGCAAGCGCGCGCGCGCGTTAGTGTATGTGTGTGTGTGCGTGCGTGTGCAGTAACCTACCTCTTTATGGTATTGTCAAATCGCCCACATCTTGTCTGGTTGACAGAACAGGCTATCTACTCACATCAGAATCTCGCTACAACTATACTCCTCTTTTTCTCTTATCCCATTTCGATAACCTGTTATACAGTATTCTTTAGATACTTCCATCGTCCGGGCTACCTGCTTTTATAATATCAGCCGTTAATACAACAAGCAAATTTCCTATTAAAAATGGATGATTTGTATTTACTGCTGAGTTATCTGCCGTTATGAATTAATTCATAGCCGCTTTGTTGGCAAAAACAGGAGATGACTGCAGGATCACATTTGAAGGAGAAGAAATTGGTGGAAGAGTGCACTCACCAGTGTTTGAGTATGGTGATCGGGGGAACAGGAAGGAAACCAAGCAAGCTTTCTGCTCATAGAGCTGTCATCAGGCTTAGAGTTAGTGGGTGACAGAGACACATCTTATA
>JADBJO010000664.1:122500-127500 GCA_016801955.1 Conus betulinus | reverse complement strand
TGATTACAGTACATTCTGATGATTACAGTACATTCTGATGATTACAGTACATTCTGATGATTACAATACATTCTGACATTCTGATGATTACCATACATTCTGATGATTACCGTACATTCTGATGATTACAGTACATTGTGATGATTACAGTGCATTCTGATGATTACAGCACATTCTATGATTACTGTACATTCTGACATTCTGATGATTACAGTACTTTCTGACATTCTGATGATTACAGCACATTCTAATGATTACTGTACATTCTGAAGATTACAGTTCTGAAGATTACAGTACATTCTGATGATTACAGCACATTCTGATGATGATGATTATTAGAGTACATTCTGACATTCTGATGATTACAGTACATTCTGATGATTACAGTACATTCTGATGATTAGACATACATTCTGACATTCGATGATTACAATACATTCTGATGATTACAGTACATTCTGACATTCTGATGATTACAGTACACTTCTGATGATTACAGTACATTCTGATGATTACAGTACAGTACAGTACATTCTGATGATTACAGTACATTCTGATGATTACAGTACATTCTGACATTCTGATTATTACAGTACATTCTGACATTCTGATGAATACAGTACAGTCTGATGATTACAGTACAGTCTGATGATTACAGTACATTCTGATGATTACTGTACATTCTGATGATTTCAACACATTCTGATGTTTACAGTACATTCTGATGATTAAAGTACATTGTGATAATTATAGTATATGCTGATGATTACAGTACACTGAGCTGATTACAGTACATTCTGATGATTACAGTACATTCTGGCGATTATGGCACATTCTGATGATTACAGCACATTCTGATGATTACAGCACATTCTGGCGATTCAGCACATTCTGACGATTATAGCACATTGATGATTACAGCATATTCTGATAATTACAGCACATTCTGATGATTACAGCACATTCTGATGATTACAGCACATTCTGATGACTACAGAAAATTCTGATGATTACAGTACAGTCTGATGACTGCAGTACAACCTAATGTTGGTGTCACAGACTGCTGACAACAGCAGTCTGATGTCAGTCGTCACTACAGTTCTATGTTCTGAGTAAAGTACAGTCTGATAACTACAGCATAATCTAATAACTACAGCACATTCTGATGTCCACGGAGAGGAAGATCCCACTCGTTCCTTTCTCCATGCAACAAGGGCACAGGGTAATCAATTAATCAGAGAGACAGACAGAGACACAGACAGACAGAAAGACAGAGAGAGAGAGAGAGAGACAGAGAGACAGAGACAGAGACAGACACAGACAGACAGACAGACAGACAGACAGACAGAAGAGAGTCTGAAAGAGATCAACATTTTTCATCTGATATGAGATTTTTACAGAAGAAAGATTTTAACAAAATTTCTGGTGTGTTTTTAGAAGGTGTATTTTAGGGGGTTGTGTGAATGCTTTTTTAAATTTCTTATCGTTCTTTACTTTTTCTTTTTCTTAAAACGACTTGTGAGGTGACTTGAACGCGGCGACATCCCTGATATGGCCCTTTGAGGTAGGCTGGTCTATAAGCAACATTACCTTACCTTTGACAGAGAGACAGACAGACATACGGACAGGCAGACAGACAGACGGACAGGCAGGCAGACAGAAGGACGGACAGCGACAGAGGCACAGAGATCGGATGTCGGGCTGACGCGTTCCTCCATTCATTTCTCTCCAGCAATTCCCACAACGGCCGACTTTTGAAACTGTCGACAATGGGTGTAACCATCTGTGTCTTCCCTGCCATCAATGTCGCCTGTAGTGCCAAACGTGGCACCCAGGCCACAATCGGTTTTCGTCACTGCTGCCGATCGTTTTTTTTTCCCACCAGGGCGACATGAAGGAGGGCACATTGCCCGCGGCTATGATTTTTTTTAGAAACACCCTCTGAACTTAGAGTGCTCAATGCCGATGAAACGTGAGCATTGTGCAGGTGTCACATGGCGCTGTGTCGGATCGCTGATCGGCCCCTTCACGCTTCGCCTATGGGTTCTTGACCTGGTTCTCACGTTGAACTGTTTCACCTCACACAACACACTCCCTGTGATACTTGTCCATTATGTTTCCTTCCCTCGCGCACAGCCTGCAGGACAATATCCGTTGTGTTGAAGGACCCTTTACTGTAGCCTCGTGAAGTAGAAGATGAGATGTAGCATATATGGACTAGCCCGCAAGCAGCGTCGTTTTCTTGTTGAAGCTGAGATTTTTGTTAATAACACCAGTAGTGTCGATGATCAATCTTGGTTCTATGAAGGACTGGCTCGATAACATCACCTCTTCCGTGCTGCACAGGAGTAGTAGAGTTGTGAAGATTCCTGATGGCCATTCGTCTGTCACGGCACCTTACCACTTTCCGTCATGGGGCCATTGGGCGATGGCCTCCCAATTTGCCTGTGCCCGTATTAGTTACATAGATTTGCCTTTTCCCAGTTTGCTATGTCCTCAATAAGATCCTATGCTAACTTTCTTGTTTATTTCGGCCCACAAACCTCTTGAAGAAGCCGCCAACCAGAGCTCGCCTGAGTCCTCGGTCCTGGGTCTTCAGTTCTAGGTGGTTCTAGGTGTTTTCCATCCTTTTGATGTCGGCCTGGAGGTCCCGGCGCCAGGTTTTCCTTGGCCGACCTCCTCTTCTCTTGCCTTGATGTTTCAGGTGAGAGCCTTCCTGGTGATGCTTGACGCGAGTTTTCGTAGCATATGACCGATCCACCTCATCTTCTTCTTCCAGTTTTCATGTTCTACTGGCCTTTGCAGCGTCTGGTTTCATAGTTCTGTGATGATGGCCAGTAAATCCGGATTCTTCTCAAGCATGAGTTGTGAGCTGCAGGACTGCTGCTGCCAATCCTTGCTTTGATATCAGCATCTGTGCTGCCCTGTTTGTCGATGAAGCTGCCCAGGCAGGCAGAAGACTCCACTTCTTTCAGTGCAGCACCTTTGTTTGTGACTGGTGGTTCTGCTTTGGCTGCTTTGACTCGCACTGTCTTTGTTTTCCTTTCGATGATGTTGAGACCAAACTCTGAAGAGGTAAGTGGTGTAAGTACTGTGGTCTTGTACTGGTGATTGTGAAACAGCAGCAGCGTAGAATCCCCCGTGAAGCCCAAGTCTTACAGCTGTTTCTTGAGTGTCCACTGAACTCTATTTCTCTTCTACTCTGTCGATGATCTCATCATCCAGTCACTGGCCAGGAGAAAGAGGAAGAGCGGTGGTACGCATGCCTGTTTGACCCAGGCCTGACTTGAAACTTTCAAGTGATCTGGCCTTCCTGGGTCACTCTGCAGCTGATCACGTCGTGGGAGTTTTGGATCAGGTTCACCGTTTGTTTGGCACATCTTAGTGAGATATCAGTAGCTGCTGATGAAATGTATAATCGGCAGTGATGAAAAGCACTTGACATACCCCGCACTCATGTATGCACGTCATTTGCGCGCGCGCGCGCGCACACACACACACACACACACACACACACACACACACACATGCTATAAATTTCATTTCTATATGGCAGCACACATCTATTGTTTTCTTCAAATAGTATTTCAGTAAATAGTGATTAACAGCAGCATACGTTTAACTTTTCTGTTATTAATAGTGACAATAAAAAATAACACTTCTCTCTCTCTCTCTCTCTCTCTCTCTCTCTCTCTCTCTGACTTTCTCTCTCTGCGTCCTTCCCTCCCTCCCTCCCTTCCACCCTCCTTCTCAAACATACATACACTCACGCGCACTTAAGCATACATACATACCAGTTTCCAAGCGTGAACACTTGTTGTTACATCAGTAATTCTTAACCGGTCTTCTGAGAGGAAAGTAAGTGGGTGTGATCTATTGTTGAGTTAAAAAAAAAAAAAACTGACACCGCTGCTTAACAGACAAAGACTGATGAAGAGAGAGAGAGAGAGAGAGAGAGAGAGAGAGAGAGAGAGAGAGAGAGAGAGGAACAGGACTGTAATACACGTTGGTGAGTCCCTTTAGTGAATATTGTGATCTGTGTCTTAAGATCAATCGAGACTCACAAGTTCCGTTATGTAGGGGCCTACTACACGCGCAACACGGGAGCAGCACGACGGCACAACGGAGCAGAGAGTCCAACTCCCAACAGGCACCATGAGGGAGCAGGCGAACTAGGAAATGGCAACCCGGACTTGACCACTTCGCCGCTCCTTCAAAGCAGCGCACGTCTTGTGTTCTGCTGTTGTAAAGGCACACTCTGGTGACCCCTGACCATCCCATCTATCGTTTTCAATCGTTTTCACCACCACAGCAAACAGAGACACCCCCCCCCCCCTCCCCCCCACTCTCTGTCTTTCTCTCTGTACGTATGTATGTGTGTGTGTGTGTGTGTGTGTGTGTGTGTGTGTGTGTGTGTGTGTGTGTGTGTGTGTGTGTGTGTGTGTGTATGTGCGTGCGTGCGTGCGTGTGTGTGTGTGTGTGTGTGTGTGTGTGTGTGTGTGTGTGTGTGTGTGTGTGTGTGTGTGTGTGTGTGTGTGTGTGTGTGTGTGTGTGTGTGTGTGTGTGAATGAGTGAGTGAGAGAGAGAGGCGAGAACTGGGCATGTGTGAGTGCTTGGGCTTGCGCGTACACATTATGCGAATATGTGTGCATGTGAATGAGTTCTTACTGCGGGCGGGGGTGGTGTGTGGGATGAGCGGGTGGAGTGGGGGTGTGAGGGGAAGAGCAACGCAGACTGCAGGAAGGGGAGGAGGGGGGGGGGGGGGGAACTCAAGCCTCAGGTCCTGCATTTTAAAACATTTCCCGAAGAAACTTCCACCATCTCTGCAGTCTCTGCCGTGGTCATCCTGGGTTCTGCTTTCACACCTCTTACAGGAACAAGAAAAAAATGTTTTAGAGCCGTATAAAAAGCGGAGCTTTGCAGAGGCACCTGATGTGGTTTAAACATTCAATTAAATTGAGTCCAACGTATTGAACTGATTTAAACTGAGTCTGAAGTAT
>JADBJO010000664.1:115000-117500 GCA_016801955.1 Conus betulinus | reverse complement strand
GAGGGCAAAACATCTTGTACAGGGAAGGGTACCTTGGAAATCTTTGTACAGTTTGAAGGGTCGGGTGACCTCTCTTTCTGCGAAGGATCATCAACGCCTTTGTACTGTTCATACGGGTTAACTGTGTGTACGGGAAGGTACGGGTCAGAACCAGCCACGCTGCTCAGAGTTACTATGGTGGCCAGAGTCTCGGGTGGAACTTCTTTTTACAGGGAGTAACCACAGGTGGAACATTTTGTACAACCTATAGAGTGGAACATCTTGAATTACAGGGAAGGGTACGGGTGGAACATCAATGTACAGGGATAGGAGAATGGAACATCTATGTACAGGGAAGGGTACGGGTGTAACATCTGAGTACAGGGAAGGGTACTCAAAACCCTATGTACAGGGGAGGGTACGGGTGCAACATCTTTGTACAGGGGAGGGTACGGGTGGAACATTTATGTACACGGTGTGGGTCGTCGGAACATCTATGTACCTTGTAGTACCTTGTTAAACTGGCACTAACTTCGTCATTTTCTTTGTCGAGTTTGAAAACAATAGAATGGGATCAATTGTCAGAGACATCAAGACACAGCAAAGCACAGGGTAGAATCGAACAATACATTAACCTGAAGTTTTCAATTGGCAGATGAAACAAAAAATACTTTTTTGATGACTGTTGGATTCTCAGTGTCCATGTTCATAAAAAAAAACAGGAACGCAGACACTCATTCACATGCTCACTGTTTTCCTCGGCACAGTGAAAAAGTAAACAAGAGAGAAGACTCACAACAGGAGCACAGTTTTGCTTCGATCAGAAACTCAAACAGGTGAGGGGAACATTCTTCGTGCGCTCGTGCAAAACCAGTGCGATCAAAAAATGCGGTTTCTCGTCGGGAACTCCGCTAAGCTAGTCCGGAAGTGAACTACTGATTGGTGTTCGCCGAGATACACTGTGCATTGAAAAGAAGTAGCCATCTTTAATGATATAAGTCTCAGAGTATAAACCTTCCCCCCTCCGGTCCTAGCTCCCTCTTCCGTCTTTAAAATCACCCCACTTCTAAAGGAGGGAATCTGCACGCAGGCGAAGGATGGATAAGCGCTGAAAGCGCATGGTCTTCAGGCTTACGGACGTGTGTCCGTTCACATGAATATGTGTATATATGTATATAGGAAAGAGTGTTCGGACCCTTCCAAAGACTGCCGTGAATGAAAGACATGCCCCTAAAAGCTTTCGCTACAAGGACGTAAAACTCAACTATTTCCTCGGACCCTCATTCACAATCAACTACACTGCGTGCGATCAACATTGTGACAGGAGACGAAGGTCCGAGGCAGCTAGGAACAACACTGTTCAGCAACAACAACAAAGTTCTAAGAGAACCCACGAGCACCAAGGGTTTGAGTCACAGAGAGAGAGAGAGAGAGAGAGAGAGAGAGAGAGAGAGAGGCTTTCCTCATCTGATGTAAAAGCGTTGCACACTCGGTCCAGATTGCAGGCGGACTCATACTCGCAGCCCACGACTAAACGATAATATGATCAGGCGAATCCGAACCCAGCACACATTTAGGTTTCAGGTCAGGACGCGAGGTGGGGGTGGGTTTGGTTCAAATTGACGTCACACATGCATGGTTTACTTCAAACTTCAATCACAGTTGAACCACTCTCTCTCTCTCTCTCTCTCTCTCTCTCTCTCTCCTAATAGTTCTCGTGCGCACTGTCGAGTAACTAGTCTTCACTGCCAGATCTTGGAAAATACGTGCTATCCATTTTGGTTGAAGAACTTTAATTGCTCTCTCTCTCTCTCTCTCTCTCTCTCTCTCTCTCTCTCTCTCTCTCTCTCTCTCTGTGTGTGTGTGTGTGTGTGTGTGTGTGTGTGTGTGTGTGTGTGTGTGTGTGTGTGACAGATACTGTCTCTTCATTCTGTTTTACCACTCCATCACCCCCTTACCCCCCCCCCCCTCTCTCTCTCTCTCTCTCTCTCTCGTACTATTTCATACCCCTTCATAAGGGGGGCCTGGGCCTATGTGAATAAATCATCCGAATCTCTCTCTCTCTCTCTCTCTCTCTCTCTCTCTCTCTCTCTCTCTCTCTCTCTCTCTCTCTCTCTCTCTCGTACTATTTCATACCCCTTCATAAGGGCCTGGGCCTATGTGAATAAATCATCCGAATCTCTCTCTCTCTCTCTCTCTCTCTCTCTCTCTCTCTCTCTCTCTCTCTCTCTCTCTCTCTCTCTCTCTCTTCTGTCGTTCTCCATCCCTACCTCCCTCCCACCCTTACATTCTCTCTCTCTAATTACATATATTTTTCATTTTTCTTCTTTTTTTTTTCTTTTTCGCGTACGCAGGCCGATACTCCTGCGGACACTCCCTGTATAGGCAGGCTATGTATCCATGTATATATGCATTACTGTGGAATTCTGTGCACTGTTTTCTTTCATGTACCTAGATACATTTCCTTTGAGGGATGGATAAAAAAAAAGCAACCGACTTTGTGCTTATTCCTTTCGCTACT